>BGPR01006207.1:3410-22126 GCA_013235015.1 Araneus ventricosus | reverse complement strand
TAATTGTAATAATATCTTAAACCATTTGATTCTTTCTATTATAGTTTCTTAATTGATTGATGATTGATTCTATCAACTAATTTGTTGATTGTTTGAATGCATTAACTTGATTCTTTAGACATTGAAAAATAAATAAATAACATTATGTTAATTTAAGCGTACAGAAACGTTGCTGTTGTTCCAGCAAAGGCCATATTTTTCACTTTAACGGGTGCCTAGTAGATAGTGTGCAGATTATGTAGGTAATTTGAGAAATGAAAAAAAATTTCGGCAATTTAATGGACCACCCTAGTTAATCTGCACATTACCTAGATAATCTATAGAATAACTGATTTCTGCACTTTAGAGGTAACATCCATAAAATGTACGTCGAAAGAGTGTATCATGCAGCAGTGAGAGGTATGAAAAAGTGGTCTAAGTCAACAACTTTGTCTTCTTATATATCTGTAAGTTTTGTAGATAGAGGCGTACAACTTTGTATGTGAATAGATGAATGCAAAATAAACATTTTTCTAATTGACATTTTAGCTCTATTTGTATAAAAATTTAATTTTTGTAACTTTTTATTATCAATCCCCCTTGGATATCAAAGTATTTTGATACAAATTCTTACCTTATTTGATGAAACTTTATGATTCGATGTACATATCTAAAATCAATATTTAAGGAAATAAACGCTTGCTCCACTTCTTTGGGACATCTGTGTATTCCAATATTAAACTGGCGCTGAACTTTTGGCGTATATGATGTTAGAATGCATTGACTCTATTATGTAACAAGCATTTTTTATATAATTTGTGTGCTTAATCTTTAAACTGCTAATTTTATAGAATTATTTACCAAGTTTAGGTAAATCTACATATTTAGAAACAATCAGAAAGTGTCTGTTAGCTTATTTATATTGTTTATATAAAATTGCAGAGAAAGGTTGCAAATTTTGTACGAATTTATTTTGTCACCTAATCATATGCAAATAGAGATTATCAAGATTTCCAATTTGAAAACTGGAATTTAGTTACGTTGAATGGATCACATAAACTTGGATCTGAAGTGTTATCTACCGATTAGCTTTATTAAGCTTTAAATAGCATCTTCCTTATGTTACTAATTTTGTTCGTAAATTACTTTCTGCAAAAATTATTTCATTCCTTTTTTGCTCTCTTTTCAACGCTTTAGTGGCCGCAATTTATAGTCAAGCATATTTAAAGATGCATCTTAAAAAAAAAAAAAAAATGCTATTCCACAAAACTTATTTTCTAGATAAAATTCTCCATAACAACATTGAAAATCGTTCGCGTCCACAAGCGCAAATGATTTTTTTTTTCTTTTCATACGCAGTGCTCCCACAAGTGGTCGATATTTCAACTTTTTACTAGGTTCTAGAGTTGGACCTAGATCAAATGACCTTGTTCCACATAGTGGTTAGTTTCCGGCAATGTTTGGAGGCGCCTTCTTTTTTTTCCTTTCTTTTATTTTCGTTTAGAGAAAGGAAAGTATTTTTCGATGCAGACGATGTTTGTGAGCCCCCTAATGCAGGGCCTCAAAGACCTCATTTCAACCAGTTTTCGTCAGTCGCCAGCCAATCATTTCAAGTCATCTGGGCCAGCATGACACTCCTAACAATTCTGAAAGATACGGAAGCCTTGGCATTACGCTTCAGGATGCATCTAGAGAAAAATTTGCGGACATTAACAAACAATAATTGCGTGCGGAAAACTTTTTTTTAATGTCAACTTCCAAGGGTATGCTATACTTCACGCCACGGAGAATTACACAAAAACAGCACGTTTTTCCACCAAGTCTGTTTCTTCTCCACAAAAGACGTTTTTTGACGGATATTTTTAAACGTTTGGAAACTTGTTGTGCCTTTAGGTATCTTAGTGTTAGTCGGGATACATTTGAAAGATGGGAAAGTGTTAAATTAGGAAGATTTCCTTCGCTCATTCTTTAATCCTTTGCACTCTTATATCGAGTGTGCCTCGACATTCTGAATGACGGATCTTTTTAACATTCTTGTTGGATAACGTTTATTATAAAAACAATATAAATAGCAAAACAAAAAAAGATTAATTTTTAGGAACTGAAACAAATTAATAACAATATTTTTCAGCTTTCTTTTTGTTGGTTTGGTTTTTTTTATGGTGCAAGGGCCATGGAGTTGACCATACTGGTCTTTTTCAGCTTTCTAAAGCGCTGAATCTATCCTTACACTCACACGTGTAAAATTATTATTAAACTTATTATGTTTCGGAGTGCAAAGGGTTAATTCGTATGAAGGCAGTGGAGTAATAAGTATGAATTATGTTCGGGCATGGTTAGTTTTCTCAAACACACTTCTCTCCTAGTTGAACTAATTTTTCGACAGAGGCATAACAGACTAAAGTATTTCGCTTTCGGGTCACCACTCCCCCTCAAAATTCGGAGCATGGATACCCCCTACACCATTACATGCAGACTCAATCATATTTATTATTATTCAAACTTACAGAAAACAGTAACAAGACAATTTATTACAACAGAAAACATAAAAGAATGTTTTATCATTTGTTTCACTTGTGTTTATTAACCCCTTAACACACAATAACGTCTCTGACACGTGCATCGAGTTACAGAATGTTTGCTATTTAGATCCGTATTTGAGTCAACGTAACAGTTAATTTTAAATAAAACATCATCTGGACACGCTTAAATGTCTCAAGTATCCTTTACCATCTTAAATAGATTGAAAAAGAAAAAAATATACCAAATGGGTGGTGGCATCTAATTAAGAGGTTAAATAATATCGTATGGCAAGGGGTTAATTAGTATAAGAAAATTTTATATCAAAGCTAGCTATCTTATTTCTGGTCTGGTATACTTTGAATAAATTTTGAAATTTTTTAAAAAAAATAGTGCTAACATCGAATAATTAGCATTTCAGGAGAATAAGACGAATCTGGATGCAAATGGATGATATACATGGTATGACTAGAATGTAATAAAGAATCGGATTGTTGCGACTATAAGACAAAATATTGGAAAGATAAACCAAAAAGCGATTTTTTAGGAAAATAGGAGAGATAGGAACAAACAAACAATTTTAATGATAAAAAGAACGATAGATTTAATATTTGATTGTCAGTTTCAGTTTTGTAATAAAATATAGACATAACAAAGTGTAAGGTGAGGAGGGACAATCTCTTCGAACCGAAGCGCCCTGTGAAGCTAACACATAAGTGTACTAATCTGTTTCTATTGGGTGGAGCAGTTGATTGAAAAGATAAGCGGAACGCTACAACATATTCATATAAAAATATAAATCCCCCGATTAGAGTGAAAAAATTTGAAATACAGAAAACATGTTAATTAATTATGACATCCATATAGAGAATAGTATGTATCGTATATAATTTTGTCATACTTAGAAAAATGGATAGATAATTTTGAATTTAAGTATCTATGTCATATTTAGCTTTATCAGGTAGAAGAAAAATGGATGCATTTTCACTTATATATTTTATTGTTCCTAGATAGAATTTTTGTTTAATTAACCAAGATTATTTTTTTGAAGTGCTGATTAGGTTAAGCTGAAGGAATCAATTCCTATACTAATTTTTAAAAAACTAGTAATCTGATGAATTTTTGAACAGTTTCTAGTTAAAAATGAGAACTCTTAAATTTTGAAAAATGTCAGTGTTTTCAGTGTGTCAGTAAACTGATAACATTCTTATTAGTTTAGAGGGGGGGAAAAGTATCTTTTAAAATATAGAGCGAATGCGCATTCATGTATCGAAGGAATGTCTGTGAGGAGGGCCTCTTAGATGAAAGATATCCAATTATCAGTTTCCCTAAACATTCCGCATTTTTGGAGGCCTCTGGAAGGTGATGCTGCCAGTTGTTGAGTATGCAACTACGGCCTGCCCATCCCTAAAGCCACTAGACTACTTTCGCTTTCCTGATCGTATCGCAATGCGAGTTTTTTCCCCTCTCCCTAACTTTCAGCATTGTTGGTTCTCTTTTCTTACATGCCTTTCAGTTTTATTCAGTCAATGTAGACTCGAGGTTAATAGTTTCATGTATATATATATATATATATATATAGTTAAATATTTTACAAAGAATTAAAACTCAAATAACATTTTCAGTATATACACCTATTAAACCAATAATTAAAATTAACTATAAAATAATGTTACCTTATTAATAATCATACAATTAAGTACAGAAAGATAATTAGATTATAAACTATTACTATGAAAAAGACAACCCAGAATTGGAATTCCAACAATCAAATGCCAATCGATTTAGGAATCGATTATGTCGCATTTATATATATATATATATATATATATATATATTCTCTTCCTGACGAGCGGCTCACCATGATATTTTTCAATTTATTATAATTTTTGTCTTTTGTTTTTTGTTTATTTTGATATATGTATACACTACATAAACATTATTTTATTTTTAGTTTTAATTATTATTTTAATAAGTGTGTATATTGAAAATGTTACTTGAATTTTGATTGCTTGGAAAATATTTAATTATATATGTATATATATATATTTCAAAAATAATAAAAGAAACTGCTATTAAATTGAGCAAAAGTTTCTGTAAAATTGAAAAAGTTTTTTTATCAACTTTTTATTCTATCAGCTGCTTTTGGTTGTGCTTCTTACTTATTACATCGCCTATGCTGCTGTGCTCGTCAGAGTTCCTTAAGTAAGGCATTTAAAACTTCATTGATTGTGATAAGCAATTACCCTGTACTGTTTTAGAATAGTTGTGATCTAAGTCTAAGAGGACCTCTAGATATCGGAGTCTGATCTTTTCTAAAATCTGATGGTGCAAAATTCAAGCACTGAATTGTAAGCAAGTTCATAAATACAGTAGGAAGGTATTTATATTTGATATATATAAGGATTTAGTTAGTATACGAAAAGAGTTTTGTTTACAATAAAAAATTCATCATATCTCACTCTTCTTAAGTTAAATCAATTATTTCACGGGGGAAACCTGCGAAACTTGTTTTACAGTTAATATGTAAGGGAAAAAAACAGCATCTTCATATATTAGATTTTTAAAACATGACAGTAAATTTAAGTAATTACTTGAAGAAACAATGAAAATTACATAGCCATTTTTTATAGTAATATATCTAGCAGTAAAAGAATCTTTAAAGACACTACGAATTTAAAACGAATCTAAAATTCTGTTGTTAATAAGCAAAGCTAAGAATAAATGTCTGTTGACGTTTTAAAAAATACCAGTTATAAGGTGATGCGAGGAAATATTTCAGCAATATAACAAATATTAGCAAAACTTATCGAGTGAAATACTAATCAACTAATTCAATGAGCTCGAGTCGACACATAGCTTATACTTTACTCATTGCTCGTTTATGTTCCGCCATGAAGATTATGTCGGATGTCGGTAGGTACTAAATGATAATAAATACATATCGGTATAACAAAATCGTAATAAATGGTCCAACGTAATAAAAACTTATTAGACCAGAACTTTTAAAAACTTTTTCAACTCTCTCGACTTTACTTCGATTGCAAAAGTTTCTGTAACCTCACCAATAAACGAAAATATTTTTCGTGATCCAAGTACGTATGTTGAGAGTAATGTAGAGTAATAGAGTAAAACCATTAAATGATGATAAATAAAAATAAATTTAATTAGCTGTGTCCTTACTATAATTTTAATGAAATGTTTCCGTCAAAATAGACTTCTGAAATAAGTTTGCTAACAAATATTGAAGAATCTGACAGAAGGCGTTCGCTTTCAGCAATTTTATGACTGTGAAATTTATTTCGCTTTTAGCGATTTTGTGACAGTGAAATTTATGTATGGTATCCCACTAGAAGTCGGGAGCCAAACTTTTATGAAGCTCTGGATTAAATAAATGTCGAAACTGATGCTGTAGGCTTGCCACAGAGAATTTCGAAGAATTCGTCTGGATTATGTAACAGAATACCAAGAATTAATGCAACTGAAGACATCTCACACAATCATTTGATAATTTTAGACGTCTTAATTACGTATTTAAAATCGGAAGAAAATATTTATATAGCAATTGTTTCTTCTATAATTATGTAACTCTCTGAGTTTCCAAACACAGAAATATTCACAGAAAAACAAACAGAGGAATCGACTACTTATTTTCAAGAGACTGGCGATCTTGATGACATAAAACAACTAGTGAAGTGTGGTGATATGATAAAGATGCACTTTGTTTTTCTTAATATTTTCAAACCGATTCTTATCGTTGTGAATAAATTATGGACATAATCATTTATGACTCCTTTTCATAATAATTTTTTTTTACCTTCTAGATTCGCATGCTGGTGGTTCGAATCAAGAATCTACAGGAGCGATTGCGACCTGACAATGGATTTGATCACAAATTCGATATAAATATTCTATTTTGGTGTAAAGACCGTATGCCAAATTTCATCCATCCAGCTCGTTTGATATGATAGTTATCACGTTCATCAACTCACGGACAGGCAGACAGTTCCTATTGTTTATTATTATTTCTGGCTAAAGGTGATTCAATCGAAATCCGTCACAATCACCATCAAAATAACCTCACCAATAATCCTTAAAACTATCGAAGAGTAAATATCCGACATCATTTTAAATGATGCAGAATATTTACACATATACAAACATATTTTCAGACAATATCATTAATGAGGCAATGTGTATAATGTGTATAATTTCTTAAAATTTATTGAGTATTCATTTAATTTTCACTATATGATTTCACAAAATTGCTCAACATCTTGGTTTTTCAATCTTTTTTTGTAAAAAAAGTTGCTGAGATTAGTTAATTTTGTTTACTTCGAGAGAAGAAATGGGAGGGGGAGGTAAGAAGATGCTGCGTTAAATTTTCAAGTGTATTTTGAAGTGGATAATAGTAACATCTCCATCACATCACATGAGCATAGTGATATGTCTAATGAAGTGAATTATAGACACAATAACGCGATGTTATAGTTACTTGACAAATATAACTTCGCACGTCATATAGAAACTAACTGTGCGTTATTTGACGTCCTTTTTGCTACTGCAAGACTTGCAACAGATTCCAAAATTAAAGTGACACTGTAGACTTGATGAATATCAAGTGAAATTAATTAACTACATTGATAACAAAATGAAGTTTATACAAATTATTCCAGCCAATAACGGATTTTTAAAAATATTAAATCATATAGTTTTGAAAATTGGTACACATGTTCGTGATGAAATCCTGTTAAACATACTAAAAGTCCCCGGTGGTAGAGGGAAGCTCACACCGCCTTATTGGATTTCATCCTTCTTTTTTAGTTTTTCATGAATATATCGACAATTATTCGATTTTCAAAATATGAAACTTATACGAAATTAAAGAGTGTAAAATTTCCTTCTAAATGGATGGTTTCATTTTTGTTCTAGCATTTATGGCTGCCGAGGTAATCGCCTTCAATGTTTGCGTAATCATAAAATTTTCCGCTTGGGAAGCCACTAAGAGACGGATACACGCTTCTCGTTTATTTTCACAGTCAAATTGAAAAGTATCCGGAATTCCTGGACATGAGAACGCAGGAAACCCGAAACTCCAGCTGTATCCGAACCACAGTTATCTCTTAATTCATCAAGAAAAAATTAATGACATCGCAAGTAAATTACCAAGACCTTGAAATTTTCATCATTCAAAGAATGATAAATGAAATGAGAATTTAATGTTTCATCTAAATTGGTGAAGATGTTACTTTCTTGTAAACGAAATCAGTGAGAGAAAATTTTAATCTCAAAAATTCTACTTCTATAGTTTGATGGACATCGACTGAATTACCTTCGGTCAGAAAAAAAAATGGAATTGTGTCTCTCTGTCCGTGAGTTGGTGAGCATTGTGACTCTCATACGCAACTAGCAAGATGGACGAAATTTGGCACATGGTCTTTACAGCAAAATAGAATATTTAGATCGAATTTTGAAAGAGGTGCCTTACCAAAATAATACCACAAATTCAATATTTCACCATCAGAAATTCTATTAGCCGCTTAAGGACTTATCTCGAGTTAACTTATCCTAAATACCGTTGGTTACAAAATAACTCGGTCCTTAAACGGTTCAAGTTGAATTGAGTTGGAGTGGCTTTTTTAAAGATTAATGATAGCTTTCCAGTCGCTTTTTCTCCGGCTTTCTTTCTTCATTTAAATAAATCTACTACTAAGAATTATAAGATTTTAAAGATAGATTTATTATCTCTATTTTCTGTTTTGTTTCTTTGGAGTGATGTAGAACTTCCGTGCCCAGAACCGATTTTCGATGTAATGCTTCGTGAAAGGGAAACCGGAAGTGGATCTGACGCACCAAAGTTCTGTGTTCCCGGAATAAACAAAACAGAAAACTGGTCCATAGATTATGCTTGTATTTAAGCGCCAGAGTAGGATTAAAATTTAGTGTTCGCATATTGAGATTACGAGTTTAAGAAACTTTTTTGAACTAGAGTTTTCTTTATGTTTTAGTTATTATATCAAATTATTTTGACCACATTTTCAAATAAATAAATGAATTTTGGAGATATAAATCCATGAGTTGCTTTATCGAACCAGAGACAAAAATCACTTGAATGAATTAATTCATATGACTAGACAGCGCCACCCTTTGGATTTTGAGGGTCCGGGCACAAAAATGAAGTGTGGATCACAGTAAATAAAAAAATAAATAAATAAAATATTTAATTTTTAAGACAAGAAAGAAATATATACAACGTTTATTCTAATGTAAATAGTTATATTCAATTTATATTAATATAGAAGAAAAACTAACTTTTTTATACTCAAGTAATTAACTATGAAAAGCATAATTTTCCATGCTGAAGTTTGTTATTACAATAACTTGGCATTTATTTTAATACAAGCAATTATAATTTATTATTATTTCTTTTATCTCTAAGCTTTTCTTTTTGCGGGCTTCAGTAAACAGGAAATAAATTTGTCTAGATTTCAAAATCTTATAACTTTTCCTGATATACACATGAGGTAACTCGGCAAGGGGCATACGCAAGATTGACCGACCCTAGGGACGCTACTGTGAATATGATTTCATTTTTCTCAAAAATACAACAGAAAAATTTTTGTGATGCCCTTCTTAAAAGTCAAGTATTTTTTTATCGTATTTTGTCGTATAACGAAGAATTTATTACAACAATCACCGTTTAAAAATACTTTATAAAAATAAACACAAAAAGGAGAAAAAGCCTGTTTGACCGACTTTAGGGACCTTACTGTGAATATGATACAATAAAAATACAATTGAAACATTTTTGTGACTCCTTTCTTAAATTTTAATTATTTTTGTTGTATAATGAAGAATTTATTACAAAAATTATCATATTAAAAATCTTTGTATATAAGAGGCAAATACCATGACTCACTGCCTCATCACGAAATCTCCCCAACTACTGGGACTAGAAACTTGAAATTTGGCAGGTGGTTGCTTCTTGGGTAGTAGGTGCTCACTAAGATAGGATTTTTCGAAATTTTAATTAGAATTTAAATTATTTAAAAATTACTTTAAATTTTAATGTTTTTCCGGAATAACTTCGGATCCTATTATCGCAAAAAACCCATTTTTACATCATCTTAAAGATAAAAAAATTAGCTTTTCAATAACATCAATTTTATTTCCATGTGATATTTTGTTCAATTTTAATCAATGTTTCAAAATGTCTTAAGACATGAATTGTAACAATGTTTTTATTGTTGTAAATAAAATTTAAACCATCTTATTATTTCAGCAAATCTTTTATTCACGCGCTTGGCAACTGTTACGGTTGTGACAGTATAAATTGTTTTCTGGGGAAGTTAACTCCAAAGCAGAATTTACACTTTAGTATTCATTGCATTGCTGAAATATTTTATTGCACATTCTTCAAAGTAATATTTTTTTTAAAAACGTTGCAACAGATATTTTATTTCAGGTTTGTTTGTTTGTTTTTATTGTGTGTGAGGTAGACTGAAATGATTTTCATCCTTTCTTCAAGCACTTAATCTCATGCGTTCCTGCCATTTTAAAATTATGAGGCACGAAAACGCTTTCAAATTTTTGTACATTGCATTATAGGTAATTTTTTATTAAAATTTTGGTTAGGCTTAAGAGTACAGTACTGTCGCCAAACTTGAATTTCTTCAACTGATAACTCATCAATTTGATATTAGATTCAGCGCAGTTCAGAACTTATGGTAGGAAGCCAGCTTAACGGTAGAGGAAAGAGTCGTGAAGTTGGTGACGGGACATTATCGTTTATATATATAAAAGGCAAATACCATGACTCACTCAGCCATCATGAAATCTCCCAAACCATGAGGCTTAGAAACTTGAAATTTGGCAGGTGGTTGCGTTTTGGGTAGTAGGTGCTCACTAAAAAAGGATTTTCTAGTGTACTCCTAACACATACAGAGAAAATAATAAGCTAAAAGGCAAGAGAACGAACAAGAACCCCTAAACTCAGTGCTGAAAAAAAAATACGTGAAACGTCATACCACGATTTCTGAAGGTCGTCCAACGCGGAAGTGGAATTAGAAGCCGGTGTAATTACCAATAGGGCTGGGTGTAAGATAAAGAAAACGAAATTTGCAATTTGAAAGCCTTTTTTTTAACCGATTGACACAAAAATTGGACATACATCTACCGTTAAGGTAAGAAGGCGACATACCAAATTTCATTTATCAAAGTAATTTTTTAAAGAAATTATTGCGTTCAAAAGTATGCGATTATTCAGATAGACAAGAAGTCAACCCTTTAGCGGATTTGGTCCAAAATTTGAGGCAAATCTACATTCCTGATGATAAAAATGCGTACCAAATTTTATCCACCTAGCTATTTAAGTTTGTGATCGCTTTCACATTAACATTGACATACAGACAGACACACTTCCCGTGGACGGAGTTTGCCCAAACTTTGAGAGAAACCTACAATTATGTGTAAAGACCACATGCCAAATTTCATCTCTGTAGTTTTAATAATTTTTGAGCTATCGTGTTCACAGACAGACATAATTCCAAAATTGCGTTTTTCGGACTCAGGGAGGTGTAAAACGTGGAGATTCGTCAAAATCGCGAATTCGAATTTTTTGACGATTACAATACTTTCTTTTTGTAAACGAGAAAGTAAAAAAGGGTGAAAACGCTGATCGTGTTGTTGAATACTGGAACTTTAAAGAATCGCCAGCTATGCCTAGTGCCACTTCTGGCGTAAAATTAAGTGTAATCATTGCTAGGATGTGGAAGTTGAAAGTAATTCCTCAGAACTCCTTCCCTTATCTTTCCATCCATGTGGAACAGAAGCGCGCGCCGAGCATATTAAGTATTATTCAGAACTGATAATGGTGCCTTGCCACCAAAAACCGTCGTTGCAAGTGCAAAGGCTAGAACCAATGGCCAAGGTATTTCCACGGAACCTACGCAGATATCTCTTTTTCGGAAACGTAAAATATAAAGAAATTGTGCACCAAGCTGTTCGGGATGGTTGATTTCTCTCTATTTCACAATTAAAATGGCGGTTTAGTGTTATTTTATCGCGTTCAGTATTGAAGGGTCATTTAAAAACTCGAGGACTAATCAGATCTAAAATTGGCAGTGAAATATTTCAATTAATTCCTAAACAAAAATTCAGGGCATAATTTTGTTTTTAATTCATAACATCACATTTCATAGATAATATATATTTAAAATTTTATTTTAAAATTCCTTCACCTTTTTCAAAAAAGTTAAAGTGGGAAATGATACAGGCCGTTTTCTGTCGACTTCATTTTTTTTTTTTTTTGAAGCCCGAGCTCAGCTTAACCCTTTCGGCCCTAATGGACGTATACGTCCCGGAGATAAGACTTCATTCCCTATTGGGTTAATAAATCCCACTTTTACATTTTTTGTCAACATTAAATTAAATTACGTTTCATCGTTAAATTTTAATCATGCCAAAGTCGGGTCGAAAGAGTTAAACAAAATATTGGGACTCAAAACAATTATTTTTAAGCTCGGGGATGGACTAATTTCCAGAATTATTTTAGTGATTATAACGTTCATCCTTTCAGAAAGGTAGAATATTTTGCATCAATCAGACAGCTTTTTTAAGGAGAAATTTTAACACAAATTACCATGTCATTGGACGGATATAAAGAAAGTTATCCTCCATTTTTCAGTTATTAACCCTTTGACTGCATATCCCGCGATTTCCGCGGGCTGGATGTTCGTCTGTTTTCTGCTACATCCTGCGATTTTCTAATAGGCTTACTTAGCACTTTCAAAATGTTGATTCATATTATACTAATAAAGCCCTGCATGTAAATAATAATTAGCTTGGCTCAACGGAAATTGGACACGTTTTAAAACGTTGCATCTAAATAGTAATTCAAAAAAATTATGCAGTCAGAGGGTTAATATGTTGGCCGCAAGTGTGATCTCGTCATTGTTGTGAAAATACAAACACTTTGAACAGAAAGGCATTCACACAGTTTTATTTTTGAAAACAAGCCAGATAATTTTCTTCTCGCAACTGTTAAGGCACGTATACACTCACGAGCCGAATGGTTCGCGACCCGCTTCCAAGCAGCCGGTGCGCAGGTGTGGACGGCTATTTGGTTTAACGCGAACAGTTCACGAACACAAAGGGATTTGCAATTTACGTTGGGACGGGTTCAAGTACAGTGCGTTGTTCCCTGCGAACCTCCTCCCAACCTGGTGTAATCTGTAAACCAAGACGTATTCCAAAGCACTGCCAAAGACACCTTCCCCCTCCACTGGCGTCTGACAAGCGATGATTAATTGTTCGAGATGAATTTGCTCCTTTCCTTTGGTTCGCGGTTGGTCTTCGTGAAAATAGTTTCTTCATACGGCTCGCAAATGTAAACTCATTTTTAAGTGATTATCGAAGAAGGAGATAGTGTAAACAGGATAAACATAACACCACAGCATATCCCCGAACTCGGAGCCAGGACGGCTCCCTGTCAGTTGGTTGGGTATACGTGAGACTTTATTGAAAAAGCCAGAGCAAAAAAAAAATAATAATAATAAATACAACTTCTATATAAAGATACAAAAAACAGGACATTTAGAACAAGAGAATATAATATTTTTTTAAGTTAAGTCTTTCAGGTCGTTGTGTTGTTGAATTTGAGAGGGTCGTGCCTTATATGCATAATATGCAGTGGCGAATCCAGGATTAGGGTCTGGGGGGGGGGAACTGAGATCATAAAAATTTTGTATCGTAGTGACGAATATCAAACCTCATGGCTTATATAAACCAAAACACTTTAACTTTACAGACATTCCTCTCCTGGCAATAAGAATAATAAAGAACACTACAATACTTTCGATAATTTAATAAAAAATGCTATGAAATAACTAGCCAAAAAATGTTTTCGACCGCGCCAACTCTACAAGTACAAGCCAAAAAGCAATGTTGTAACGATTTTATTACTATTTTTTAAAATGAAAATTAAGAACAAATAGTTGTAGTGATTTTAAATTAAATCAAGAATTTTGATTTAGCTCTGGGGGGGGGGCTGCAGCCCGATAGCCCCTCCCCTGGATTCGCCACTAGCCTTATGTATGGTAGAAGAGAGAATATGAGTACATAGGGTTAATTGAGTCTGTGGCTAGTTGTTGTCACCATCTTTTGGAAATAAGAGTATTTCGTGTTCCGCGATGAAGTGGATGAGTTTTCTGATTTTCGCTCTAGAACTGTTGTTGTTCACAACTCTTTTCCACCAAAGTGGTTCTAGGTCAGCTGACGGTTTTGTTAGGTGGTATTAGGGTGTAAACAGGCAACTTGTAGCATAGTGTAAGGGGGTTTCCAGGTTTCCGCAGCCACAGGAATCGCTGCTTCTGATGTTGAATCTTTTAAGATATGTCCCGTGGCCCGTGACGGACATTAGATAAAGGTTAAATTAGGAGTAAACAAAAACCGCGTCTTTTTCTGAATTTCCTTTTGAGATATAAGTTTGTAAGTTCGGTTTTATTTTACTTTTCGAGGAAAATATTTTGTGTCAGCCTGAATTTTGAATTAAGGTTTTTTCCAAAAAATTTTATATCATCATTCTGTTATTCTTTATAGTTCCCTATTTTTCTATTCTTGCTTAAGAATTGCTATTAATTATTCTTCTCCGTATAAGAAATTATATACTTAAATATGGTTTAGCGTCTCACTGCTTAATTTAATATGTAAAAAGCGTTTAACAGAAATTTATTTTTTCTGTAGGGGCTCTACAGATTTTTTTCCCGCAATGCTGTTTTACAATTCACAGTTTTGAACCACCGAATTCAAATTACTATCTCACGATCCTGTGGCTTAGAATGTGGGTGGCTTCTAAAAGTTGCAGGAGTCTCTTTAGACCGGTCGGGTGGTTTCTGGGGGAGCGCATAGCCTCAAAGGGCTTTTATCTCCCATTCTGGCTGTAATAAATTGGTTAGTGGCATAAACATCAATTTGCACCTGATAAAAAGTATAAGAGAACAGTAATTTAAAAGAAAAAAGTTTTAAAGGTATTGGTGAGTCCTTTTTTTCTTCCAAATTAAAATATAGAAAAGCCATCATGTAGGTCGAGGAAAATAAAGGCGGAGAGGTAAAAGAGTAAAAAAGTTTATCGCAAAGCTTCAGCTAAAATCACGAATTTAGTCCAGACGTTATCAGTTGCCTTAAGTAGTTTGAGAGTTTCAGGGATGTCTTTGACATTTTGGAAAATTTTGCTGACTTCGGTTGCAAGTTCCATAATATCACTTAGGTTTCCCTGTTTGGGTCCCAAGCTATTGTCAATTGGAGCATTAGAATTTACTGGTCTGATTCTTTTTGTGATAAGGGGAGGGAAATTCACACTTTCAGTATTGATCGATTGGGGGGGGGGGGGGAGGGTTGTTTACATTATTGCTAGCTGCTGCGGCAAAGGATTTCCCTGGTTGAATTCTATTTTTCATTATATTTTTTGGATACTTAGGGCATCCTCTGTAGCTCGCTGTGTGCGAGCCGTCACAATTTGCACATTTAATTTCGACTTCTTTTTTACCTTTATGGGGGCATTCCTTAGAGGGGTGTTTTCCGGCGCAAATTACGCATTTGGGGTTTAGCTTACATCCTTTGGATCCATGATTCCACATCTGGCAATTAAAGCACTGGTGGTGTTGCCTATTTTCATAAGGTTCTACGGTGATAAAGTGATACGATAAGGTGGCCAGATGATAAATTTCCTTAACGTTATCTGAGGGAAACAAATGGATCTGATAGATGTTAAAAGGTTCGCGAGTTTTATACCTTTTTAATTGATTTACTTTCTCGACTCTGAATTTTTTGTTGACTAACTCAGTTTTAATTTCATCGAGATCCATATCAATCGGAAGACCTTTAATAACAATTTTGATTGGTTTAACTACCTTTCCAGGTATAACAAAATACTCTTTGTTATCTTTGTCTAAGAATTCTACTAGACTCCTTATATCTCGGGGGGTTCACAGAAAAGTTTAATGAATTCTCCTGCTTCTTTAGCATTGCATTTAATTCCTTCTTTTTCGTTAATTTGTTTTAGTAAGTCTCGATAATTAACAGGTTTTCTCAACGTAACCGGAGGAATTTTAGGGATTTTAGTTTGGGATGTTGCATTAGTTGGATCCTGATTATTGCCCGTATCTGGTAGATTCGCTAATGCATTGAATTTATTTTGCAACGGAAGACTATTGCTCCTAGTTAATTTTTTGCTAGGGATGGATTCATTCGAAGGAACTCTGCCTCTCTTACGCCCCTGAGTTTGGTACCCGTCATTTTCAGGGCTAATTAAATTACTATCCGGGGGATCAATATTCATGATATTAGCATCAGCATTGCATCCGGGCTCTTCGCCCTTAGACATATCAATTTCATTACAATTATTCGCGATTACAGAATTAATCGTTTCACCAATACTATCAATCTCAATATTATCGGAATTAACATTAGTATTCATATCAGTAAGAATTACATTATTAGCGCTATGCTCTATTTCCATAGAACTGTCTTTACAATTACTAGCTTGATCTAAAGTCTCATTATGTGGATTAAGTTCCATTGCAACATCGTTAATTTCGCTTCTATCGCTAGCAGTTGATGCAGCAGAGCTGTGATCACTGCGGGAAATTCCATCGCCATTATATTCAAACTCACTTTCCAACCCGAGTCGTTCTAAGCAATTATTATATAGCATTACAAGGTTAACTCTTGCATTCTGTGCTAGCTACATTATGGTGCAAATTAAAGTCATACCACTCACCCATTATCTGGCGCAGCTTCTGGATACTGTCTTCCAGCCCATCACGGTTGAAGTAATTTTTATCGCCAACTAAGTCTATTGCTTTTAAGACACGCTTTTGCAATCGCTCATTGTAATCCTTTTTGCTCTTTTCTGGTGGCATCCTGTCAGAGTCCACGCCGGTGGCGTCGCTGAAGTAGATTTGGCCTCGTCAAGACGGTGCGTAGATCAGAGTAACCTGCTCAATACGGAGAAAATGGGTGGCTTCTAGAAGTTGCAGGAGTCTCTTTAGAGGATTTCACAGACAATGTGCTTACTCCCTTATTCAAACCAGACATTTTGAGTTGAGTCGCAAGTAACCAAAATGAGAATATTATTTCATTGTATTCGAAGGCAGATTCTCGAAGGGACGCCATCAAAAATATATTATCACGAAGTTTGTGTAAATACAATAGATTAACGAAGATAATCACCAACCGATAATCAGTTTATCGATTATCGATTTATTATAGATTTTTATGGGAATTTTATTAATTCGTTCTGGAAACCCAAAAAGTACGCAAAATTATAAACTTCTTAATTATGTTTATTTATATGCAAAAACAATAATACTTATTTTTAGCTTAGTTTTTATTGTGAGTTTAGTTCTTGGTACTACCCTTTTCTAGCCCCTAATATTATTAGTGATTATATTATCATTAATCCCGTGAATTAATTAATTAAAAACTCACGAGAATGTTCTCCCCTCAACTTTTTCGTATCCTTACACAGTACTGTGTGCATTGTGTTTAGTTTCGGAATATAATAAAGATAATCAGGGCCGGATTTAAGCATTTCTACGCCCTAAGCCAAAACATTCTGCGCCCTAGGTCAAAGCATATTCTGTGACCCCTCTCAAAAAAAGTTAATATATCATTTTTAATTTAATATGCACTAGTTTATCTTTGAAACATATAATCACTTAATACAATCGTTATAATCTTTGTACCACATTAAATATTTATTTCAAAATTACCTTACTTATGAAATAATATTAAAACCTGCAAAATAACTTCATCGAATTTCTTGAAATCGTGTGAAATACCTACTAGAACGTCTTCGTTAACGCTTTTGTCCGTGCATAGGCTCGAAGGGTCATTGAAGTGGGCAGATCTTATTGAATCGATTTCAATACAAAGTGCAAGGGCAAGAGACGGTTAAGGTCCACAGAAGACGAAAAAATGCATAATTCAATATATTTAATGTAACGAATATAAATTTCAAAAACATTTTTACGGCCTTTTCAAAATAACACTGAAATGTTTGTAAATACTTGGTTGTCATTTCTTCTGCAGATGCGCCCTAGGCCACGGCCTAGGTCGGCCCTATGGGAAATCTGGCCCTGAAGACAACCGAGTGCGCATTTTGGAATTCGAAGGAGATCTACAATTCAAGGGTCTAGACCACAGATCAAATTTCGTTTAACTAGCTTGTTATGCTTTTGAATTATTATTTTCGCACACAAACGGACAGACAAACAAATAGTTAGTCTACCGGTTGATGGATTTAGTCCATAATGAGGTACATGTGAGGTAATTACTAAAACTCTCCTATTTTCTCGTTGGGTTTTCGAGTTGTTGCGCTCACATGTGACATGAGATCGACAGACAGTCAACTTTGCAGTTTGAAATTGAAAGCGTTTAAAGGAAAATTGCATTCGATTCTTGATGGATTTAAATATTAAATCCAAAAATTAAATAAAAATTAGTGATCAAGTTCATCCACTGAAAAAGGTTGGGCGAGGTGCCTGCAGTTCCGCACATGAGCCGCCCCCACACTAAGATACAATTTGACAAATCTTCCATCCATTGCCACTTCTTGTGTTTTTTCTATAAAATGTTCGTCGCTCGAATGTAAAAAAAAAAAAATCTGCGAAAGTATTCGTTGATTTCTTCAGAGTCCGAACTATTCATAAACAGATTATTTACTGTACTTAAAAATGTCGAAATTTGTAGAGAACTTCATTCTCATTAAATTAAAAATATTGCCAATTTTAAAAAAATAATTTTATAATTTGTTATTTTGTTGCAATTTTGTAAACCTCTAAATTTTGGATGTTTTTGAAAATAAATAAAACAATCCATGTGAAAGAACTAATATTCAACATAAAAATAACACCAAATGTGATTTAGCTAGCGTTTCGCAAAATTATGACGATTTCTTGCTAAATTTGAAGGAAAAGGTTCCGAAGATTCAGTTACAAATGTTGTCTGACCTGTAATAACTTCACGATTTTCATGAAAATTTCAGCAAATACTTTGTTTTCTCAAAGTGAGATTTAAGGCTAAAAACGCTACGGAGCCAGATCTTGGGTCAATGATTAGTTCGTTCTTGTTAACTGTGCTTTACAAAGCAAATGGATCTAGTGCAATTGGCAATATTCACAACTGAATGTTGTAGCTATGCCTTTAACATACGGATT
>BGPR01006206.1:32081-83228 GCA_013235015.1 Araneus ventricosus | reverse complement strand
TTTGACGCATTCCTTTTCACCATACACATGAAAATAAAATTAAACATATCTTCATACGTTTGTAATAATTGTTTAATAACCTAGTATTCATAATCTTAATTTTTTAAAAAAGTAAAATTTCGACATTTTATTTCAGGAAATGGTAGCAAAACGAACTTAAACTTAATTGACTTATGAGGAAAAGGTATTTAAAAATAAACGGCAATTAAATATTAAATTATTGGTAGAACATCGATGAAGAATACATTAAATGCATTAAGGAAGTGAACAAAATATTTTCATTTTTTTCACATCGTAAAAACAGCTATGAGAGCATCGTAAAACAGCTATGAAAATGAGCTAAGAAATTTGCTAATTATTTAAAGATTTTTACGTTTAATTTTTAAATTCAAATGTAATGGGGGTCGAAGGCCACCGACTCGGCATAAACAAAAAAAAAGTTTAATACGAGTGACATGAAAAGAAACTACAAATAAAGTATTCTTGTGAACATATACATGCATATATTTATTTTTTTTCTTTTTTCGACATTCAATTTACTCAGCTGACAAATTTTTAACTTTCAATAAATGAGAAATTTTATTTAAATACATACTCACAAATAATTTAAATAGATATATACTTAATTCAACATTACCGAAAAATGAATTCAAAATAAAATTTAGTACTTACCAGTAAACTCCTGTACCAGTTCTTCAAATCCAGTTCAAACACAGTATAGTTCGTTCCAAAACAACGGTTCCATAGTGATAATTAGAACATTCCATAAAAAGCATTGCGTCAAACTTTCCATGCAGAGAATGTCCCGTCATGCTAAACATGGCCGAGCGAACACAGAAAGATGCGGCGGCACTTTGTTGGATGGAAGTAGTTAAAGTTCTTCCTCAAGTATACCAATAAATCACTCAAAATAAAAACATTACTGAAGGTTTGAAGTGTGAAACGATTCTATACCCGGATGGATCAATCCATAGCGGCGTCTGTTTTATGTATCTGTTTAGTGGGTTCAGTTTCACTTAGTGATGAAAGTTTCGAAATGAAGTTATATGAAGAGGTGAGATTTAACATCTGGCATGATAAAAAAAATGAATTCACTAATACCATTGTATTTGGTAGGTGCCAGAGGTTTGAACATGGTCAAATTACCAGACATATGGTAAAATGAACGATACTTTCTGAGGAATAATCTGGTAATTTTATCGTGATTCTCGTAAAAAAACGAAGTATATGGTATGAAAACCGTTTTTGCTGATAAATTAACTTTTCAGCGTTGTAATTTTACTAAACATGTTGGTAAAAAGAGCCATAATTTCGAAAACCAGAAATTCTCGTAAACCGTTACCAGAACGAACAGTAAGATTATTAAATAAATGATTTAAATACCGTAAATTTTGTTAATTATCACCAGAATTCTGGTTTTATTACCAGAAATGCCATTACCATACAAATATGGTTTTTCTGCCAGAATTTTTTTCTCAGTGTAGTACGCCTTTGTTTGTAGCTCTCTGTTATTTGATACCCGCACATTTTATGTCCTTACTGAAACATGCAGTTCTTATCAATTCTTAATCCTACGGAGCTGTATATAGTTTTACATAATAATGAATATAGATCTTAATCTTTAATATTTGTTCGTCATTATTGACGCAAAACTACGCCAAGGCTACTTGAACTTCAGTAACTGCATCGCTCCAGCACTGTGTTCTAGGCTGGATTGTCAACTCGTGATCTTTACGGGAACGCATCGCAGTCGCAACACTCCACAATTATCATTTTTGGTCACACACAAAACTCACAGAATTCTCATGCATCTCAGCAGATACCTTTTGCAACATCAAAGGTTACTTTGGATTTGGTGGGAATTCACAGCCTCCTTCATTCTGAATCCGTATTTCTTTGAAGAAAACGGTGCAAAACGTCCATTCACTTACCCACGGGGTCGTCGAACAATGCTTCTAAATTGTGTTATTCTACAACTGCAACAACGCACAGAGCACACAACAGCGCACAGTGCACACAACAGCGCACAGCGCACACAACAGCGCATGGAGCGTACATGCTTGCAATCTATCGTCTTCACGAAATATGGAGCACCTCCTCACATTCGATTATGTTTTCAGGCAAGATTTTGGAGGCTAACGTAAAATTATACATACATTTCACCATGTTCTCCGTATCTCAGTCCCTGCGATTTTTATCTGTGGGGTCATATGGAAAGTGGATTTAAAAAGGAAACGTTGATAGCTTAACAATTTTGAAGGCTCGCATAGAGATACAAGTCCGACAAGTCCGTCCTGCGGTACAACATGCAATTCTAGGAATGCAGTATTTTTTCTTTTTTGGACCACCCGAGAGGTCTACTCATTGAACCACGTGTGTCAAAGATGCCAAAATGATCTTTGTAGTGAAAAATCTGTTTTCTGTAACTATTTCGATAATTGACTAGGCCATCTTTGTGTACGGCTTTATATTGATGGTGAAAATTTCAACTTTTTTGCATAAATCAAAATCCCATAGTGGGAATGGTATGTAGATCAAATTTGGTTACATTTGGCGAAACAGACATTTTTCAATCCAGCTCCTAACACCCTCATTTTGTGGCCACCCTGTACATGAATTTTAAAAAAATCAATCAATTCATACAGTGGCATATCTATATCTTTTGCTGCCCGGGGGTGGGGGGACTTTCATTATGCCGCCCTTCCTGTACAAGTTACATAAACCTCAAAATAAAAATAATAAATTTCAGGGGCGAAAATTAATTTAATAAACGCAATTCGTCGTTTGATGCCCTTGATATCTGCGGATAGGTTGTGAAATCGTGCTTCCACCACTAGACTGTCTTTCACATATCGGCTATTTACCGAAAAAAGGGCGAAAAATATGAATTAATTACGATATATTTTTTTAATGTACACAAAGATTGAATTAGTTATAAAATTGTTTCCCTGCATGTCTGATTTTGCCGTCCCTCATAGGTACGCCACTGAATTCATATAGTTTGTTCTCAGTTTTCAATATCAACGAAATAATTTTATAAATTAGTTATTAAAAGCCGAAAAGTGAAAATTTTATAGAAGTGTGTGATTTTGTAAGAAACCGTCTTGCAAAAATGGTACTCTGATTGTTGCAATATCTGATTTCTAAATACAGCTTTATCAGTTCGAATTTCCCAAAAGCAAAAAATGATTATTTTTATTCTTTTTTTTTTTTTTGCTGATTTTTTTTCTATAAAAATAGATTATTATGACTTTGATCTAATTTTGAATTATTAGAAACAAAATTTGAAACATTAAATTCCAATGTTAATATTATTAATTTTTAATATAAAAATAATCAAAAATGTGAAGCATTATTAGTCAAATTTATCGTGATTATTTTGCAAATATTATCAATTTAAAAAACAAATCCAAAATAAATACAGACAGTAAAGCACCGTTTATACGGCTTTCAAGGGGCTAACTTAAAACGACGTATAAACGAAAAGACCTATAAACAAAATTTTACTAAACAACTTTGATTATTACACATTAATGTTGCGAATGCAAATTCATTTAAAAGCATACATTTTAAAGTTTCTTGAGATAGTACTAGTATATAATAATACATGTATGGAAATAAATAATTAAATTTTAAAATTATGCATTTATTATGAAAGAGAAAAAACGTAACTTTATTGCATATCTTGAGCACTGATTAAGCATATCATGAGTACTAATTAAGCGTATCTTGAGTACTAATTAAGTATATATTGAGTGCTAATTAAACATATCTTGAGTGCTAATCAAACATATCTTAAGAACTAATTAAGCATATCTTAAATACCAATTAAACATATCTTGAGTACTAATTAAGCATTTCTTAAGTACTAATTAAGCCTATCTTGAGTACTAATTAAGTATATCTTGAGTGCTAATTATCATATATCATAACATATCTTATACGATTTATGTGCATACCGGTAGGCCTTTAATTAAGAAAAACTTTAACCGTTGTCTGTTGTTCTGCTTATCTGTGAGTATTAAGTACATCATTATGAAACGAATTAAGTTCATTGAACGTTTTTCCATTATTCTTTTGACAAAAGAAATAAGCTCGAAGTTTTTCAATGGAATCCATTGCGCCTTTAAAAAAATTTAGAATAATTTCTTCACCATCACTTAAATTAGCACCAGGCAATTTATCTTCTATTAATTCATCAATAGTAGTTTCTTTATCACAGTTCGCATACTAGAAATGGGAAATTTTCACATCTTAGAACGGGGGAAACAACGTATAACCAAAGCTTTAAGTCGCATAAACGAAGTATTTTATCATTGCAATGAATAAGAATTAATCGGGACTGGAATGAATTAACGTATAAATGAGAAACTTATAAACGGTGCGCTATTGTACTTAGTTATCCTCGACATGGCCGAAGCCGTGGGGTCCAAATGACAGGTCGCACGAAGCAACCTCAGCCAAACAATTGAACTCTCTAGCTACAAAGGGACGAGAAAAAAGTTAAATATTCAGAGTCAAAAACTAAGGTTAAACAATTCTTTGACAATATCAGAAAAGGCCCGCCTAAAAAATTCAATTTTTAGTAAATCTTTGAGTTCTTTACTTTGCCAATTACTGGACCAAGATTCCCTTAAATGAGCCCACTTATGACACTCAAGAAACAAAACTTTCACCTTCTCCACACGGGCATTTGGAATCTTTACCAAAAAATGCAAGCATGATGTCTAGAAAAAACTCCATTGCCCAGAAAAATTTGATTTAAGAAGAAATCACCATTCATTCGCTTATAGTACACTTTGTTTAGCAATGAACAGGTCCATCTAGCTTCAGGGCCACTTGACCAACGTTCTTGCTATGCCTCTAGAATTTCCATCCAAGCGGCATTTTTAATTTGAATTCTAGAAAGACAAAAAAAAAAAATCCAAAACGAGAATATCTATTACAAAGGCAAATCCTTATGCTTAATTATTTCGTATTTTTGAAACAAAATAATGATTTGTACAACATTTTCTTACAATTAAAGATACGAGGTTATAAGATTATCTTTCGAATTTTTTTTATGGGGCGTACTGCATTATTTAAGAAACATCTATTTTATCTCATAAAGTATCTCATCTATGAATAACATATCTGTACAGCCATTCAAAATTTTAAAAAGGACTTATTTTTCAACTTACAATAACATGGTATTGAATTACCTCATTTCAATTATAAAAATCAATAAAATACGTTAAAAGGCAAATTTAAAAGATGACATAACAAATTAGTGCCTTAGATCATAAATTAACAAGAGAATAATTAACACCGAAAGTGACATTTACAAATTATTTTCTAACTTCTGTGCAACTATTAAGCTGTCATCCCTATCATAAATTTCAACTGCAACTCATGTGCATCCTTCTATCAGCACACCAGGATGTGCGTTCCAACATTTCAACCAAACTATGAATATAATATAAATAATTTTTCATGTACTGCCGTGTTATGCTAATTTCCTTTGAAAGAAAAATAATCTGCCGTTGTTTGTAAATCGTTATGCATCCAACGCATGCACATACAACATTCACTACGCTAGTTTCCGAGACCTTGACTGCTGTAATAGATTATGTCCGGTGTAATTAATACACCTTATTAATTTTATCTTATTCATTTAACTTAAATTGAATACAAATTTGATTAAAAAAAAGACTTTGAAAGCTAGGAAGAACTTGTAATTGCAAGAGTCATGGAAGAGCATAATTTTTAAAGTCATGCATTGCCTGTATACGAAATATTTTAATTTGATTTTGCTTATTCAAACCTTGTCCGTTTTTTCTTTTTATTTAGTTCCGTCCAGAAAGATGTGGAAACAAGCCTGGAGAAAAGAATAACAGAACAGAATATAACATTTACTAATTTAGGAGAAGATTACATCTTTTAAAATGTATATATATATTATATAATATTGTCAATTGTTAGTTTTCTTATATTATTTGGTTCAAATTAATTAGATTATGGTTAAAATTAAGGTTTTTGCAAATTTTCAAAGTTGGTTATTAGTTTTAGATCTTAAGGTATATACTAAAGTAATATACTAAAGATAATATTTACTCTATTAATAAGATATATATAACACCATCAACCTTTAGATAATTCGTGGAGGAAATCTATAAATGTTATAAAAACTAGATTCTGGGGGAAAGCGGGAAACTGCTTTTTCTCCTTTCAAGATACTCAGAGATAAGATTCGTGGGGTTGCCTATTCTAGTCTTCCCTAATTAGTGATATATCTAGCTAATGTTGTATAATATAATATGTGAGGGAAGAATAGATCTACAGAATGTTTAGAAGATAAATTAGTTCCACAGAGGGGAAAGGGAGGAAATCCTAATTATTTAGCATTTACATTTTTATCAGCCTGCAAGTAAAATACAAAATTTTAAGTATATACAGTACTTGCACCACCGAGGAGGTAAAGCTATATTCCTGGAACTGGAACATTTTTTATATAAAATGTGGTTTTATAATATTACCACTTTTTGGTATAATATTTCGTCCTATCTCGCTTAAAATGCTATTAGTACAATATAATAATTAATATAAACGAGGATGAGCCTAGATAAAAAAAAGCAGTGGAACAACTATTCATTGTAATGTTAGCTATTTATTCTAACTAATCAGCTATCGTTATTTAATGCAACATAACGCAACATCCATTTATTTCTTGAAAATTATATTACGCTAATGCATTTCTTCCAATAAGGAAGCTAAAATAATGTAATACGTCGAACTAAATAATTTAAAATTTATGAACACGATATTAAATTAAGGAAAAAAATGAATCAAGCACACTCGACAAATTGATAAATTATAAATTGAAAATTGGATAAATTAGAAATTGAAAATTAATCGCACATTGAAATTAGAAATTGCATTTATAAACTGAAATTTGAAATTAGGAACTGAAATTAAAAATTCAAGATTGAAATTAGAAATTTAAGATTAAATGAAAATTTAAGTTAAAAAATGAAATTAAGTTGAAATTAGTAATTGAAAATTAGAAACTAAAAATTAGTTATTGAAAGAAAAAATGATAGACACCACGAAATCCATTGCGATACATGCATCTTTTGCAATAGACTTATTGAGAATGAGGTAATAATAAGTAAAATTTTATTATAACATGTTTAATTAATGGAATATTGAAACAAACAGGGGATACTTTAACAAAATTGAAATGAGGAATAAGTAAGAAAAGGACTTAATCAATACTTTCTCCGAATAAGTTGTAATATGCTTATTAGTGTAACACAATGCGTCATTCTTTTATTTAATGAAAATTATAATAAACATTAATGCGTTTCAAAGAGTGAAGAGGTTAAAATAGTTTAATTCTTTTAGCTCAATGTTTTAAAATTTATCAACCATATATTAATTTATGAATAAAAAATAATCAAATCCACTTAGCAAAATTAGAAATGGAAATCAGCAGCAGAAAAGTGAAATTAGAAATTGAAATCAGCAACTTAAATTTAAAATTAGAAATCAAAAATTGGCAAAATTAGTAACTTGAAATTTAAAAAAAATATCAAACTGAACATAGAGAAATCAGAAATTGAAATTTAATTTTGAAAATTGAAATTAAAAACTGTTCAAAAAGGAAAGGAACAAATCGAAAGATGAGACAAAACCTAGTGTAATAAACGCCTCTTTTATAATAGATTTATTGAGGTGGAGGTAAAAGTAAAATTTTATGTATAACTTGTTTGCATAATGGAATATTAATTGACACAAATGGGGAATACTTCAACAAAAATGAGACGAGGAGGAAGAAGTAAGAAAAGGACTTAATCAATACTTGCTCCGAATAAGTTGTAAAGGAGACAGCCAATAAAATATGAAACACCCACACCCTTTCGGAAGAGTAATACCTCCGTTGTCATGTTCAGAGCTGCAAAGAAATTATCAAATTACATCCGAATCCATCTTTTGGCCGCGACGTCTTCGCAGTAGCAGCAGCAAAAGGTGCAGCTCTCACCACAGTAACCAGCACCTACTTGATTAAGATGAATAATACCGAGTAATTGCTATTCTCTGCGGGGCGTCCACAGTTTAATATTCCAAAGCCGTGCTCGCAGTTCTGAAGAAGGCACATGAGCCGAAACTTAACGGATCTGTCTTGATTTGCATTGTATGAGAGAGATTGCTGTTTCGATAGGCTGATGAATAATTATGAACGTTTGGTTGACAGAGCATACTCGGAGCTATAATTGAATCAGTTTGCTGTTCCATGTTTATTATTTGTTTATTATTCACGCGTGGTTGGTGATGGCAATGAAGTAAAGTAAATTCGCACGTTTTGGAGAGGCGTTCTAAATTTTATAATGATATCAACGGGAGCATAATGGATTGATGGCGGTTATATTAATAGAGATCTTGGTTGGGAGAATATTCGCCACTGATGGGAAGATAATTAAAAACTAATAAAGTCGTTCACTCCTATACTTTAAAATCTAGAAGAGCAACTCACGGCTAGTCTGGTTTTCTTTGGAGAATAAACTTAATATATATACATTTTTTTTAAATATGCATTGTAGTCAGTGGTGTAGTCGCAAAACAAACAGTGCCGGAACGCCCTAACCTGAGTGACAAAAGTAGCGTTATTTTAAGGACTCTTTCACAATTTTTTCGTATTTATTTCTTGTGAAAAAAAAAAGCAGTGGCGGAACGGCCGTTCCGGCTCCAACACACCCCTGATTGTAGTGCACTCTCCGAAATGATTGGACCATGTTAATTAAAAAAGAAAATACATACGTTTCTTGAAGCCACGATTATAATTTATTTTTGTTTCAGATAACAACTGTTATTTCACATTGGACCATCAGGGGAAAATTTTGTCAGGAGAGATTGTGCTAAATAGGCCATGATCTCTATCCCGAGGGAAGAGTAAAGTTAACCCAATGAATATTGTGCCAAGGAAGAAATTCGTTCAAATTTTATTAGCCGCCTCCGGCGATCAGCTGTTCGCCCGTAATATTAATGGTCTCTGTCTATGCTTGCAACTTAGCGAAATAAATTGGCGAATTGGCGGTAATAGAGAATGAGGGACTCTGCCAAAGTTTTATTTCGCGATATATCTCGAAAATGAAGGGTGGGAGGCGACCATTGGTGTGATATCTAGGGGTAATAAGCTTTCATATGAAATAAAAATTGTTGAAATCGGTCCAGTCATTGGTGCTAGAGATTTCTGTCAAGGTTTTTCCCCATAGAGAATGTACAATGGTTCAGTATTTTTTCGATTTCTATCGAAAATGGAGGGTGGGTTGGGGTAGACGATCATTTATGTCATATCTAGACGTCATCAGCTTTCATATAAAATAAAAATTGTCGAAATAGGTCCAGTGGTTGGGGCTGGGAACTGTCTGAAGATTTTGCAAAATTATTTTAAGTGTATATTTGTTTGGTAGTCGTAGGGAATTTACAAGTTTAAATTATTGTAAAAAAATGTTTCTGATCCCTAATTGATATATCTTGGTCACAAATTCGTTTTCAGTCAGTGATGTTGAGTCCAGTCAGTTGGGCGTTGTTATTAAAGGCAGACTATCTCAGGGCAGGATTAAGCCCTGTAGGGACCTATAGGCAATACAAGCTTCGGAGCTCCCCTTTCTCCTCTCTAATTTCCAAAACCTAATATTATTTTATTGGTTTTCATTTAATCTCAATAACAGCAGCTTTCAGTAAGGATTATTACGACAAGCTGGAGTAACAAAATATTTAATTGCCGATCACCTGCAGGAGAGTTGGTTTCAGTATTCCGCCAATAAAAGAAATGCAATTTAAAAGTGATTTATTAAAAAAATAGTAAAAAAATTCTTTTTTGCACAATTTAAATACTCTAATACAAAATTTGCCAGAACTGTTGAGTCAGTCAACCAACTGCGAAACAAGCTGGACGACACAAATCTGATAAGAGAGATAATTGTACGCAAAACTATGGCGACGTTCGTACCAAAAAAAGAGCATTTGCGGAAAGTGTTATTTCATTACTTTCATGAAGAAAAGTGCAGCTTAAGGTTACCGCATATTGAGGGATGCGTATGGTTAGTAACGGATATGGAAAGAAGACAATGTTGTGTATTTGGAGGGTGTGGTGTGTCATGAGCTTCTGAAATCCAGCGAAACCGTCAATAGGACTCGTTACCAACAGCAAATCGTCAATCTGAACCGCACATTGTTCGTCAGATGACCACAATGGGCTTCTGCTTTAAAGTTGATGTTCAAAGAGTCCATTATTATTTTTTTATCTCACATTAACATTGACAAAATAACGCGAGTAAAGATTTGACAAAACAATAAAATTTGTTTGAATTTAATTACAAAAGAAATTATTGTACCAAACTGTGCATAAAATTAATTTAAAAAATGTTAAAATTAAAGAAATGTTGAACAAATAGAAATTGGTATCAGTGAAATGTTATTTTTTTAAAATTTTAATGTGGTGTAAAGTTTTTTATGTAATAATATGCTCCGAGGTTATAGAATAAACACGTTAAAATTCGATTATTTTTTAATTAATTAAGAAGTTAATTAAAATTCTGAAAAGCGTTTTTTTTAGCAAGCAACTCGAATTCAAAAATTAGTTCTTGTTGGTAGCTCTGTGTCCAATAGTCTGCCCTGCAGAGCGTTTTGAACGATTTTTGCATAACTCAATTTACAGAGACTATGCTAATCTAAGAACATTATCATGTTAAAAGCAAACCATTTATTTCCTCAAAAAGCTATTGGTCTGATAATGTAATTTCGAACTTTTAATAATAGAGCAAGTCGGGAATTCTAACTTCTTGCAAATTCTCATTTTCTCGAAAGGAAATTGCAGGTGCATTTATATTCCAAAAATTGTTTACAAAGAAAGATTTCGATGGAATGTTATAAAAGGAAAGTTTTTGCTTTTCCAGACAAGATTTGGATATTAGAATAGATTAGGCTCAAGACCATCTGCGTAATAAGTCTCAAACAGATGAGAGCTATATTTCATCCACTGTGTTATTTGCAGGAAGATTTACTGAGAAGCGCGTCATTAAAATTTCAAGTCAAGGTCTCGAGTTGAAAATTACAAAAATTTTCTTTATATTCTTCATCTATGAATTTTTTTTTTTTTTTACCTTTTCAGGTTTAGGCGTTGAAGCGAAAACGACTTTGAAGCGAATGAGAAGATTAGTGACTTTTAAAATGATGAGGTTTAAGAAAACTCCTATTAAATCATCAGATCGGAACCAACCTGAAGACAAGTATATACAGTATGCTGACAGGTATAAGCCGCAGTATTATTATTCAATGATGCCATATGCGTTTCTATGCATTTTAGGACTTTATAAAGAGTTCTACGAAAATAAAAAAAGTTTCGTTTCAAATACATAATTTCATTACTCAAAATATCAATTAACGTTGTTCCTTTTAAACATTGGATTGAGCAATAATTCTTAAGCGTTTTTTTTATCAAATTTATAACTGCATGCAGAAATAAAACGTATCGCCAAAATGTTTTGTATTATTTGAAAGAGAATTCAGTGTTTTGCGAGATAATGTAATTTTATTTTTAATTTTATGATTTTTTGTGTATTTTCGGATCTTTAAAATGGAATGGCAAGTGGTAAAACAGAATTTAAGGCACCATTTGATTTTTTCATTTAATAGAGGCGTTAAAACCGCTAAAATTACTCTTGATATTTGGTCTATGCATGAAGGCGGAGCAATGCCTCGAAGTATCACCCTATGTTGGTTTTCACGCTTTAAAAAAAATGACGAGCGATTTAACCAACTTCATTGTCAAACGTCCAGAGAATTTTTTAAAACATAAATTTGAAATTTCAAAATAAATTTAAAGAACACTGATGAATTATACGCAAACAGTGGCGTAGCTGGAAGGAGGCACTTAGAGAGGGGAAGCAAAATCAGGCATGATGGAAAACAATTTTATAATAAAGAAAAGAACGGCATTAGCTCAATTATTGTGTTCATAAGAAAAATAATTCATTCGTATTTATTACCTTTTGCAAGCAAATTGCCGATATGTGAAAGAGAAAAACTGTTGTTGGACACGCGATTTCTCAACGTATCTGCAGAGATCGAGAGCATCAACCAACGAATTCCGTTTGCTAATAAAATGTTTTTTCTGGAGTTTATTATTTTATTTTGAGTTTTACGCAGCTTATTTTACTTGTAAAGAAAGGGAGACATATTGGAAGTTCGCCCGGGCGACAAAAGTAACATCTACACCACTGTATTCAACTCAACATATCAATTACTATTCATATTAAACTCATATTCAAGGCTATTTAGCTGGTTAGTCATATACTGAGTATCTATAGTCATTGATAATGCAATATGAGTGATTATCATTACTCATATTGCGTTATCAATGACTGTAGATTAATAACTGAATTAAAGCTCGATGTTGATAATTTCCCATGATTCGACATTAACATGTTTTAAACTATCTGTTTCTCAGTTTTAAAGAAAGGAATAGTTATCTGGATATGCATATTTTAATAATAAAAAGAGAAATTCAATAGAAAAATTATTTTGAATAAAGAAATATTCTGATTTCTGTAGTCGAAGTACATAAAGTTAGGTAAAAAAAATCACCAATTATCGAAAATTCAAAAATTTGACTTGTATCTGTAATATTTCATTTGTATTTTTTGAAATTCGGGATATGTTATCATTTTGATAAAATAATTATATAAATACCTTTGCATTAACTAACTACTCAAGACGACTACTCGAGATGCAAATCGACTATTTCTTGAAATTCATGAGCAGATTATTTTAACAAAAGACATTGAAACTTGTCTCATTCAAAAGTCATTGAAACTTGCCTCATTCAAAAGTCATTGAAACTTGTCTCATTCAAAAGTCATTGAAACTTGCCTTATTCAAAAGTCATTGATAATTGGAAATGACAGGAAATGCTAATTTCAGCAACGCTGCATTAAAGCTACATCATATATGATTATGAATCTTCTATCTATAGTGACCCCTATATTTCAAACTCATTTCGTGTTGAATGGGCTTTTAATTATCTTTGACATTCAGTAAACATAACAAAAAATGTTTTTTAAATCTTTTTTTTACTCTTTAAATGATTATCACAATTTTATATAATACTTCATAACATTCACACATCATATTTATACAGAAGTGTATTGTACATAAGGACATTTCTTGTTATTCTTGCCTGCTTTGCAAGTTATCTTTGAAATATCATTTGAGAAAGAAATTATTGTTACCTAAAAACTCAAATTTAAATTCTATGCAATTAATTATCTTCTATATAACGAAAACATTAGAATCTTATTCAAGATACTATATTTAACATACTTATTACTACACTACATTACTTATAGACTGCATTTAACATAGTAAAATGTTAACAGTATTCTAACATAATTTTTCACATGACTTCGTTTTCATAGATTGTAAAAATTTATATTCCAAAATTTCTAATTATATTTTTACAACATGTGTGATGTATATTTAATATTTAATTCAACAAAATTACTCTCTCAGAAAGAAAGCTAGAATTGTGGAAGCAATATCTACTTGGATGTGGAAGTATTTGGTCATACCCTTTCGTCAGAGATGGTGCTAGTACCATTAGGCTACCCAGTGGCGAATCCAGGGGGCAGTATGAGGCTGCAGAACCTCCCCTCAGAGCTAAACAAAAATTCTTGTTATTTTACAAATCATTACACCTGTTTGTTTTTAATATATTTTTTAAAAAATAAAAAAAAAACGTGACAACATTGCTTTCTGGATTTGACAGGCTCGAAAATTTTCTCCCTTTTATATTCATTCCACTCGTACTTGTAACGTTAACGTGGTCATGAATTTTTTTGGCTAGTTCTTTCATTGTGTTTTTATTAAATTATCGAAAGTATTGTAGTGTCCTTTGTGATTCTTATTGTCAGGTGAGTAAAGTTAGTGTTTTGACTTACATAAGCCATGAGGTCAAAACGATACAAAATTTTTTTGACCTTAGTTTTGACCAAAATTCTGGATTCGTCAATGAGGCGACCCTATGTGACCGCCTAGAGGCGTCAAAACAATAGGGCTACTGTCCATCAAATGAAACTGCTGTTCGTTCGTCAGGTAGATTTAAATAACGAATTGAAAATAAAAACAAGGCGAATTTCGAAAACTCTTTGACAATTTGTTGATATCCTCTCACGCAAGTGAACGTAAATTATAAAATAGTGTTCCGAATTTATCTGTCGAGTTGCGCATATTCGCAACATAGTTAATTCGCAAACGAGCAATTTAAAACTGAAATTATAAAAGCAAACACTTTATCGACCACAGCTTAAGAATCGACTGCCTAGTCTGGCAATAGTATATAAACTGGACACTGGAAAATTGTGGCCAACATTCGCGTCTCGATGGACATCGATATATTTATTCAAACAAAACCAAGAAAAAATATTTTCTCATATTAAGTATTAATTTTTAATTAATAAATTTCTTATTATAAATATGATGTATTCAAAAAGTTAACTGAAATGAGAATGACTTAGCAACTTTTGAAAAAAAATTTGGTGCAATTTAAACACTATTTGTTGATTTTAAAAAGTAATTTGTTACGTAAAATTTGTTTATTTGGCGTTGAACCTATATTACATCATATTCATAATCAGAGGATGAATTTTTCTTTGCCTGAGGGTGCCAAATTACCCTTACACCGGCCCTGCCTTTCATCTGAGAATGATCACAGTGCCCCTGGCGACGAAACTTTTAAGTTATAGGTTTGATCTAAAAAACAATGGCAGATAGAAAAAAAAAAGTCTTTCAAAATTGTAGAATTTTGAAAGTATAAAATGACCCTCACACACATCTGCAACTGATTAGAAGCCTTGACATTGCTGCTAACAGTGGGTGTTACGAGAACGTACTTAATGGCATTACATAATTTTACATTTTAATAATTTTCGTTGTTCTTTATAATTTCTTTCTAAAATGTTTGTTTTATACATTATTTTGACGTTTTTCACCATCTATCATTGATTTTGATACTCTTTACTTTCCAAGATTTGGCAACTGTGAGATTGCGATCAGTCTCAAATTAGTGCGTTGCCATTTTACAATAATTAGAACTAATAGAACGGAACTTTCTCGAAATAACAGAGCTTACTTCCAGAAATTTTTGTTATTTTGAGAGTAATTTCGCTTTATAAAGTTATAAAACAGTCGCGGGAAAAAAACGAACCACCCAGTATTATTCTGACTTCGTTCATCGCATATTAAAACAAATGGTATAATTTAGCAAGAAATAAAGTATACTAAAAGATTTTATGTTTAAAAATTTCACAAGGGGTCGTCTGCATATTTAAAATTGCACTAACTTCAAAATTTTCAAAAGAAACATCCATTTTTGATGACATAAATAAATTTCTCCTCACAAAATACCCCAAGATATCAATTTTGGTTAATCGGAATATATCGACATTTTGTGTTGTCGACAGAAAAGGGGGCGTCTCCAAATTTGGATAGTGAAGCTCGCTGCTTGCGTCTTTGGTAGAATTTTAACTTATTTCGCACTTTAAGCGCCATCTTAAAAATTACGATGAACTTTTTACAATAGTTAAATACCAGATGCATTAAAAAATTCTGCAAAAATGTACTAATTATCTCCAAAAAATATGATTTTGAACTGCAAAACTTATGATATCCAGGAACACTAGAAGTTTTGCATAATTATATATGTATAAACGTCATCCCATGTTATCTTGTGAACACGATTACTTGAGAATTTTGGATAGATTTTAATCGGCGAGGAATATGTTGAAAGAACGGTTAAAATCTCGGTCGAGTTTGGAGATGGTCTATCCAGCTCAAAGGGGGTGGAAATGGTGAGGGGTTGAAATTTTCATTTTCCCATAACTCTGTTACGATTGAAGATAGAAAGAAAAATCTAATTAGCCGAATTATCTCCTTACCATAATGAACAACTTTTATATTGGAAGTGTTTTGATTGCTACAATTGCTTAAAAGTTATTAGCTAAAAAGCGAATATTTCTTATTTCTCCCGACAAAAGGAATCTACCTTCACCTTCCGGCTTGCTGACGGGGATTTTTTTTTTATCTCGACCTAAATGGAAAATGTCAAAATAGCGATTTTTTTAACGACAATATTCATATAAAATAACAATTATTTGAAAAGTAATGTTATAAATATTCAATAAGTATTACAACACTAAATGAAAGACATATGCTACTTTTTTTAAATATATGGATGCTCCCCCCCCCAAAAAAAGTGCATAACTTCACAGCTAAAATAGAAAATTTAATGTAACTTCATAACAACTCGTACGAATAAGCTGAAATTTTCCATAGGCTTATAAAATGGCCTTCTGCCTCGATTACTGTTAAAATTGGGAGGTGTTGCCACTCAAAGATTTTTAAGCATCAAGTTTGATAAAATATTTATTTTGTTGAAAATTATTTTAAAATCAAAAGTATGATTGCAGAATGTGTAATGCTTCATATTATTACATCGAAAACATTGTAGATGAATAACTATATTATATCTCAAGCTATCAATAAAAATTCAAAATTTTACTTTAACGTTAGAGACTCAAAATTTTATTTGCTTATAATTTTGAAACAAATAGAGCTAGAATGATGAAATTTGGTATCCAAGCCTAACTTTTAATGGAGTTTTGAAATCCGTTGAAAAAAAAATGGGTGTTGCTATTGGAAATTTTAAAGTTTAATTATAAACATGTAGACGACCTTTTATGAAATTTTTATGTATGGAATAATTTAGTAGACGTTATTTCCTGAAAACTGGTACCACGGTAGAATGCTTTTGTTTTAATATACGATGAACGATGGCAGAATAATGCTGGGTGTTTCGTTTTTTTTTTTTCTGCGACTATACATACACTCAATATTATGATACTACAGGACCGTCAATTTCGATTGTATCGCTTGCCTTTATATATCTATTGTGTTGCCCAGAACATCGAATTGGTCTTGATATAAAAAATATATTTAAGGTTAATTAAGGAATAATTTTGTTCTACGAGAAATATTCCTATAGAAAAAATTCCATTTTTTGCACTTTATCCACAAATGAAGAGGCATCAAATGGACGAAATAATCAATTTTAAGACTATAAAACTGTAATTTTAAAGACATTCACGAGCTCCCAAAGATCTCTGCAAGCACTAATTTTTTTAAAAAATATATAAGGTTCCTATCTGTTATTCTAATATTAAATGTTACTGTTGCATTTTTCATATATTTTGTTTGTATAAAAATACAGCTTAATTCTAATCTTAATAGCTTAATCAAAAATCTTAATTCTAATTCCTTCTTCCAATTTTATAGTGAAAAAATGCTTTTACAGACTTTCTCTTCCCAACTTTCGTTAGAAAATTTTGAAAATTGCTAGAATACAGGATTTCGTGAAATGGAACAAAAACTAAGCATTTAGTCAGATTTACTAACAATGTTTTCATTCATAAGAATAGTAGACACCAAATTTAAGACGAAGAAGTCTTAGATTTATTTCTACATATTTCCAAGATTGACAAGACAATAAACTAATTAATAAATATCAAATTATTAATGGCACGGGAGAAAAATAATGATATTCAACTTTTTCAATTTTCTGTGGACAAAGCAGGCTACCGGAACCTGACGCTGAAAATCGGTTTCTCACGCTTTCCTCTGCAGCACCACGATAAGACAAAATCCAATTAATCTTCAACTTGTTGCACAACACACAAGCCCATCAATAAACAAAAACAATTCATAACTCCCCTCGCATTGATCGTTAACACCACACAACTCGTCCGTCGAGTTTCCGATAACTGATTGGAGCCCAATTTCAGCGGGTGGCCTCAATTAAGAAAAGTGCTGATTAGTTCTTGCTGTCTTTGGAGAGAAAGTTTGGCGTCTTTTGGCGGGAGCTGGGAACTTCCCTTAATCCTTTTGTGGGGAAGGTGAGCTTTGATAAATGAACTGGAAAAGCTGTCGCCGGCCGAAAATCCCTCCTCGCTGCTCTTTCATATTCAAATGAAGCGCTATTCCTCTTTATTCTTTATCCTATGAACAGTTTCGAAGAGCGCTTTTGAGGTCTGAGATGACGTGCGAGATACGATTGGTATTTTGAACTGCAATTAACGTATCGGCTTGTTTTCAGTTTGTTTAAGATACTTCGTTGATGGTGTTTCAGTATATCATAAAATCTGTTACTAGGAATTGACGCTTAATTGATAGAATAGCTTTAAAAAACGGATTTTTCCTAAAAATATATTTTTTGAACCAAATCAAATGTAGTTTGATGCTCTTTCATATTCAAATGAAGCGCTATTCTTTTTTTTTCTTTATCCTATGAACAGTTTCGAAGAGCGCGTTTGAGGTCTGAGATGACGTGCGAGATACGATTGGTGATTTTGAACTGCAATTAATGTATTGGCTTGTTTTCGGTATGTTTAAGATGCTTGCTTCGTTGATGCTTTTTTAGTATATTACGATTAAATGACGTATAATCGATGATGTTTTATAATTACCAAAATAGATTTTTAGAAACAGATTTTCCTAAAACTTTCCCTTTTAACCAAGTCAAATGTAGTTAGATGCTTTTCCACATTCGAATAAAGCACTATTATCCTTGATTCTTTCTCCTTTGAACAGTTTCGAAGAGCGCTTTGAGGTCTGAGATGACGTACGAGATGCGAGTGTGATTTTGAACTCTAACGTTTCGGCTTGTTTTCGGTATGCTAAGATGCTTCGTTGATGCGGTTTCGGTATTTTATAAAATCGGTTACGAAGAATTGAAATAATCGATTATTTTTTATAATTCACAGAATGACTTTAAAAAAATAATTTTTCCTAAAAATATATTCTTTGAATCAAGTTAAACGTAGTTAGATGAAGCTTGGGCCGAGGAACTATAATTTTCGATAATACATTTATAATGAATTGTTCAGCAATTTTTTCTGTAAGGATATGTTTCTCAAATTTAAAGTCTCCGATATCTACTTTATTTAACGCTTACGTTAGGAGAGTAGTTAAAAAATAAAGCACTTCAATAATGCACTTATAACAAATTGTCCAATAATACGCAATATGAAAAACTGTTTCTCTGATTTCAGGAATTAGAATAATCCATAAGAAATTGAATTAAAGATAACTTTAGGAGAGTATTTAAAAAAAACCGTACATAATAATGAACTTTAATAATGCAAATTGTTCAATAATATACATTATGAGAAACAATTCCTCACTTTTAAAGGCCTAGAGTCTTCCAAAAAAATTTGGATTAAAGATGACTTTAAGAGAGTGTGTAAATAATAAGATTATGTATACTCAATCAAAATTAAGAGGAGCACTTATACTCATTAATTATTAATCTTTCATTAATATTTTAAGTTCGTTAAAAATTTTTCCATTAATATTAATTTCTGAATGGAGAAAAGACTAAAGAAATTACAGTAGAGTCTCAGTTATTCGACATTAATTTATCGATTATAATAGGGAAAGAAAAAAGAGGGACACTTTTTATGTAAAATACCCTATACAATGTATTAAACAATAATATCTTTCATGATATTCTGTGCTTCAAGGTAAAATGAGAAGTTAGCTTATCAAGCAGCACTACCTATCTTAATTTTCCAAGTTTTTCAAAAGGAAGAAGAAACTGAATTTTTTGTAACCAATAACGAATATATTTGATTGTTTTTTTTTCACATCCGGTATTCCGATGAGACCTCAAGCTCATACCATATGTGAAGAAAATAAGAAATATTTTTTATCGGTTACAAAAATTTCAGATTCATCTTCCTTTTGTAAAATTTGGAAAATTGAGATCGGTGTGTGTTGCTTGTTAAACGACGAATTATATAACCATAGAGCTAATAATCTAAGCCAAATTTACTGATGAATGAAAAGAGTGAGACAGAACTCAAATTTATCTATGAAAACAGATAGTTACGTCTTTTAATTAGTTTGTGAGAGTGAGATCCTTCCCTGCAGATCGGTGCTTTCTAGCTGCTAAATCACTCCATCTGATGAAAAGTGTCACACCCGTATTTCAGTCTTCCTTTTATTATTCTATATATTTCAAGGCTCCTTTAGTAGCATTTAACCCATTCTTAAGAGCCATTTTAGCATCGATGATGTCATACGGATGTTCTGCAATCTCCATTCTAAGTGTGAATTACAAACTCCATACTAAAGCTGTTTTGCTCTTCTTTTTTTATTAAGTCAATGTTGCTTATTTAATGACTTTAAATTAAATAAAAGCTTTTCTTAGTGTTCAACTTTGATTGCTTTATTAACATTCAAATCATAACCTTCTACTATAGTATAATAAACACATTGCCATCCATAAGATAAAGTGGAGTCTTAGCAATTTTTATTCACTGAATCTGTGATCTGATTTCTGTATTTCGCTATAATTCATTTTTAATAATAATAATAATGTAATTAATAATAATTTATATAATAATCATTTTGTAATATTCGTAACGAATGAAATATATATATTTGTAGAATTATTAAAATATTTAAAGAAAAGAAATTAATTAGATAAAAAAATCGTTTTGTCATAAAAGGAATTAATTTAAAAATATCGTTTGGCTGTAAAAGAACTTACTTAAAAAATAGCTTGGCATTAATTCTTTTCTAAAGGTTATAAAAATAGAGTAGCAACGATATATTTGTCTTTTGCTAACGTTGCCCAGCAACGGTGAAGAATAATTACTATTGAACATGGAATTCGATGTCAGTGAGTGATGTAACGTTTGTGATGTAACTGTATGTGTTTGTTTTACATGTTTGTGCTGTGGAAGACTTCCAATAAGCATATAATTTTTGATAAAGAAGGCTCCACAATTCTTCATGCTGTGCTAAAATTCATTACACCATCCATAAGATAAAGTGGAGTTTTAGCAATTTTTATTCATCGAATCTGTTGTCTGATTTCTGTATTTCTGTATAAGAATCCTTAAAAAACATATAAATTCGTATTTCATCTGCTTAAAAGAAATCTATTAACTTTTTCCCATTGGTAAAAAAATAACTAATTTTTGAGTATCTTCTAATTTCCTTTGCATTAAGGACATTGATACATCTTTCTGTATATATTTTTTATGAATTTCCGCCAACTCTTTCCTAAAATTGTACTCTAATGGATCTGAAAAAATAGATTCGTCCTCTCTTTTGAGATTTTATTTAGCATGGTGAATCGTTTTAGGCAGTAAGTCATGGATCCTGGACAATATCATGTGTCACTGAAAATAATAACTGGATATAAATGTAAATAAATCTGAAGACAAGTTAAAGTATTTTTTTTAGAATATAATATATTTTGTGTGAATTAATGTTCATTTGACTAGTCGCATGTTTCGTTCTATAACTGATACCAGGATTCAACTTTATTTAACTCAAAAGTTCTTTAAAAAAAATTCGACGCTCGCTGTCTCTGTGAAACGGCCGCTGGGATTGAGAGGCGTAAACTTACTTACGTCACTCAACTGTGACTTTCTGTGACTAAAGTAGCTCTATGTGACTAAAGTAGCTCTATGCGACTACAGTAGCTCTATGCGACTACAGTAGCTCTATGTGGCTAAAGTAACTGTTTGTGACTCTGAGATTATGTGACTGAAGTAACTCTTTGTGACTCTGAGATTATGTGACTGAAGTAACTCTTTGTGACTCTGAGATTATGTGACTGAAGTAACTCTTTGTAACTCTCAATTTATGTGACTGATTCAAGATTTTGGTTGGTTTTTTTTCGCAAAAAAAAATTATTGTTTTCAAACGTATTATATTTATTCATGTTAGTAATATTGTATACAATTTCTGTTAGTAACAATCTTATGTAAAATTGGACGAAGGTACGAGAAATAGCAAACATAATTCAACAATTCTGGTGTAATATTTCGCGTGAACATAAGATCGATGAATGAATTGCCTAATGTACTTGGGTAATTTGTAGGAACCATATTGAGATTAAAATGTTGTTTAAGAAAATCAAATGCCTTTTCGTTTCTCTTTGCGTCTATATTGAAGTCTCCCATCAAAAATGATCAGCACGTCTTTAACTATATCGAACTCTTGGTCGATGAGCAAACTTGATTCCGAGTATTTCACTGCATGCGCGCGCATCGGCCGCTGTGACATAATCAAAATTCTTCGTGATTTTCACCAACTTTGCAACTCAACTGTGACTAAACCGTAAATCCAAATTCCAAAATTCTTTTTGAAATCTTTAATGCCTACATTTTTCTGTTAATGAAACTAAAAACCAAATCTCTGTATTATTTGGTTGCGGAGCTATAAGCGTTTAACTTGAGCACAAAAAGCGTCATAAAAAAACTCTGAGTCCTGGTATCGGCAATAGAAGCGAATAGTCAAATTACATTAAACTCATACAATATAATTCTAAAAATCAGTTCCTCCATATATCTTCGGATTTACTTACATGTTTATTTTCAGCTAAAAATAATCCATCTTATACCACGAGTTAATTTTTTTGAAAATCCCTCCAGAAATTTGAAAAAATATGTGAAAACTTGTCATACACTCTTTATTTCAATATAATTTTGTAACGTACTGAAAAAAAATAACGGCAATATCAAGAGAAATCTAATAATTTTTTTCCAGATTTCCCTTCTTTTATGTAAAAGGAACTTTTTATGATTTTTTCGCGAGTTTAAATTCAGCTCTGATAATTAATCTCCATTGCTCGAAAGTATTAGCAGACAGTTTTGACTAGCATGATGCAGATAACACGTCCAACCAAAGTTTCCCAAGTTTCATGATTAATTATTCCTGACAAGGGACCGCATATACAAGAAAAGCTCATTTTTTCTACTGTTTCGATTAAAATTATGGGTTTCTATCGATTGCAAAAGTAGAGCAAACAATAGAATAAAGGATAAAGAGCTAAAACTGCTCCCAGTTCAATCTAAGTAAAGCATTAACTAAATAATCAGTAATATCGTATATTTTATAATATAAAAGAAATTTCATACATGTTTTCATTAAAATTGAGTTTCTACACATTCTTAAAGGATTTATATTAAAGGAATTCTTATTCTTCTCTCCACGAATTTTAGTCAATGATAAGTTAAAAGAAGTTCTAAAATTACTCTGATATGCTCGAAAAATTCTTTATATGTACTTAAGAGTGCACTGGAATTTTAGTAAATTATATTTGTGTTCTGTGTTTTTCCTAATTATTATTATACAAATGAATACAGTAAAAAAAAAAGGTAATATATTATTGTTAGATGTAGTTACTGATAGAAGATAGAGAGTTACTGATTTAAGACAGTTAATTTATCAATCAGAAAATTATAATAATATGACAAAATGTTAATTTAGATTTAATCAATGGCGAGTCGTCAATTAAATGAGTGCTGAAAATGATATCGTATAACGTTTTTAAATATATCATATCAAATGATAAAATGATATGATATATTTCAAAACGTTACATTATGCAAACTTCTATTAATCTAAAATTTTTACATTCGTGTCGGAATTTAAAGCTTTATGCTTTTAATAGGGTTAAATGAGGAAGTTTTAATGTCTGTTTAATCTTGTCCACTCCTAGTTACCACTGAGTTTCTGTTTCATAAATGTATTCCAAAATATCATTATTTGTTTTCTATGAGAAGAATTGTTTGTATCTAAAAAAATGATTTGTAAGAAGATAAATAAAGAAAATTTCTAAATGTCAATTGAACATCCAATGAATGAATTCAAGTGAAATTCCCTTAACACTATTTTCTATATTTTTTTCTATTTATGCGTCTTTTTTAAATGCGCCCAATCCCTTTTTATACAATTTTATTTAAATTTTTTTGTTTCATGTCTGTAAGGAAATTTTGTAATCGATTTTTCCCACACTTCCTGATGTGCTGAAGCCTTCAAATTTTTTCACACTTGACGTACTCTCGATGCAAATACACTATTTTAACATTTTCAGAACTTCTTTATGAATTATTCGGTTGATTTAATTCAATTTGATTCCGGATTAGTGGCATCATCTGATAGTGAATTTGAGAAAAATTGCTTTCAAGATTCCGTAATATTTCCATTAATGAATTAGAAATTAAGTACAAATAGTGGAAAATAATTAACATAAATTCTTCTTCTCAATACATTAATAAAAGAGTGATTTTAATTTATTATTATTATTATTATTATTATTATCAAGCTATTCTGAGTTGCATTGAAAAACGGTTCAATGTGTTTTCGGCTTGAAATGAAACTTTGCGGAAGGCAGGCTTTCGCCACCATATTATGGTTACAGGATATGATAAAAAAATTATTTTTAAACTGAATTCCATAAAAATATGAAAATTTCTGTTAGGAAATGTTGGCAAATGTTACAAAAAATAATAAATGAATTTTGAAATAATTCGCCAATTCGCCAAATAGGCAGCTTTGTAGCGCCAATGGATGAAACTCTATATGGTTTAATAAATAAATTTTTATATCTTAGAGGGAAAAAAGGCATCGGCATTTTACAATTTGAAATAATTTTTGTTTTTTGTTATATGAATTGTATGCAATAACAATGTACAGAATAAAATCTACAGATGTAATAGTAATAAATATAAGTAATGATAATAAAATAATACAGAAGCTATAAAATGTATAAAACGTTTTATTTCTTGGGAAAAGAGAATAAAATTTACTTTTAATTTCGTTTTGAATGTTAATATCGTCTGCAAACTCAAAATTCTTGCGTTAAAGTAGAAAAAATTAATTTAAACGATTTTTTTAATTTGCTTCTTACATAAATTTGAATTTCTCATTTCTTTTGCAATCAGTTTGTGATCATATTTTATTTTTATTAAAATAGAAGGATTAACATCACCTTTAAAGAAGGAATAACAAAATATTTATTCATTGAAGTCATGACTTTATTGCAATGTTTTTCTCCTCTCCTTTGCATGAGAGCCTTTCCTAATTACCTAAGTAAAGAAAAGCGAATAATAAAAATATTGGCATTAAGCGATACAAACTAGAGAGGATAGACACAAATGATAAGCATAATCTTTCTTTCTACCATTAAAATATTTTTCTCAGTCCTCAGCACGTGGATATTAAAGACATGACAATTTATCACACACAGAGAAATCCCAAATTAACACATTTTTTGTATGTGGCATATGGTTCTAATTTAATAAATTTAATTCTCGGTTTGGGAGTGAAAAGGCACGGCCCAGATTACTCTTTCGCGCAAAAAAAAGCCAGCAGGGGCGGGTCTTAATCAGCATATAGGCCCAAAATCAGAATCGCGCTGATCCCTCAGTACGGCAGATGTTTGTCATGTGAACCTTCGGATTAACATATGTCACACGCGCTTCAGCCAATCACGGGGGGTGGGGAGGAAAGCCCCCTCAGGGTTCATTCTGTTAATCACGGTTGGGATTACGTAAGTCGACTTTGTGATATGATCCAGAGAGACAGCTGTCAACTTGGCGAGGGGAGGGAGTGTTATAGGATAAAATTCTTAAAAATTAATTAGCCTTGTTCAGTGACTCCTCTTTATAGGAATTACTTGAGGAAGATGGCTTTTTCCAGCTTAATTTAAAAGGGCACTTCACTGTCTTGACGAAAGTTAGTAAATTTCTTGGCGCATATATGAGTTTTCTTCGTAATTTTTTGTGGTACAAGCTTTTTTCATGCTTTTTTGAGGTAGTGAATGAAAAAATCTTGGCGTCTTCTCCAGTAAGAGTAATTACTACATTATGCCACATCTTTCTGCACTTTTCTGTATAATGTAATATTATAATTATCATACAAGATTTATGCATACCCTTTTGCCAATAAAGCTGTTGGTTGCTGGAATGTTAATTAAAAAACGTTAATGCAAGATTGGTGCCCTATTGAATAAAATTTATATATATATATATTATAATATGAATACTGGGTGCTGAAAATTAAATATGCAAATAATAATACAATTTTTAGCTGTAACTTAATTATGCACCTACCTTTGCTGTCTATTGGCCGAAGTTGCAGGCATAGCTGAAAACATTTTAGTACATTGCGTGGAACAAAATCATTTTAATATTAAAGAAAAACAAAGTTTTTAAATTTAAATATCTTTTATTAACAATTTTATGAATATTAAACTGCGAACACTTTTAAGATAAGAATATTAAAATAACAAACTTTACTGTTGATGCACACAACATAATATAATTTATGAAATCACACCATGATAAAACAGATAGTATAAAAGATAGTATACATAATGAAAAACAGATATCTATTCTTTACCAAATTAGTAAATGCAGAAAACACGAATGCCTTCCATAACGGCCATTATGAAATTTAAAATATACTGATCAAGAGTTACAATGAAGTTTTACAATGAAGTGTCCTTGTATGAATTGAACTGATTTTATTCGTTATATTCAATGTTCACATGTGATTTTCTGTGTCATGAAAAGGGATATAATATCAGTATAACACACTTGAAGATTTTTTTTTAAATTTTCACTTGCAGATGATGTTGGCATAGAAAACACAAAAAGGGATATTGAATCAGTATAACACACTTGAAGATTTTTTAAAATTTTTACTTGCAGCTGATGTTGGCATAGAAAACCAATTTTTCTATGATTAGCATTTGTCACGACAGATTTTCTTGCATATAAAATTGGAGCATGAATTTCAGAAGTAGCATCTCTCCTTCTCAAATTACAAAAATGGTAAAATGCAAAGTCTCAAACAGCAAGCTTCGAGATGATCCACAGGTGATTTAATCAATCAGGAACAGTAATGTGAAATATTTTCATTTCATCCCTACTCCATCATATCACACCATTTTCCATTTTTGGAAGCCATCACTGCTGTTCACTATATAAAATGCACATTGTACCACAGTTATTTTGCAAACTTCTTTAGAAGAGTAGACATACATATAATAAAAACCGCCATTACCAACGTAAGAAATCAGCTTCAGTTCAGCACTGACTCAATTCGCCCTAGACAAAGGGAAGTCGGATCTCACAGCATAAGCCGCCTGTTGATTCCTTTTTAATCCAGTGTTGTAGATCTTTAGTAGATTTATTTTTACAAAGCAGATTTATTCTACTGTATGCACGCCTGAGAGGCCGAGAACCGAAGGGAAATCCCAACGGTCTCGAGAACCTCCAGACGTGCGTCGGTTACTTTCAGTGTAAATACAGCAATCTTACTCAGACAAAGGAATACTTCCAGAGAGGCAACGCATAAATCCTTTTACACAAGCGCGAACAAGATGGCCAGTAAATAGTCCCATTGAATAAATTTGATTTAAAATTTAATAAAGTTGAAACATTAATGGAAAAGACATCAAAAGTTAAGACAATTAATATTTAAGTCGAATACAAAGTAAATAATTAAGAAAAATTTAGATTTTTAATAAAACTGCTAAAAATTACCGTTTAAATTTCAAAAGTTGCCAGAGATGCCACACGAGATGAAATAAACTTTGGTGGCGAAGATTTAAATATTTAAAAATACTGATAAAGCCGAAAAAACGATGTAGATGCAATTTTTGCAATCTAACAAAAGCTTTCACCATTAGCCAGTCTTCTTTTAAACAATAGCTTTATATAGATATTTACAATATTTCACGTTTGTTCTTATTTTTCCCACCAGTGACCAAGTGGTTTCATGCTTGGAATGCCTGAGGAATATGAATCGGAGGAAGAAGGTTATGCGTTCTATCTTCTGGTTGTGGCAGTGGATGACGTAGCGATCGGAAAGCAAGGTGGGTGTAGATGCTCCGGGCGCCAGTGTTAAGGGGGAGCCATGGATTCAAAAAAATTAATGCGTTTTATGACACTTTTTAATCCAAATATGATAAGGAGACGAGAAAATAATACCAAGGCCTGGCGTCATTACACTGATTACGATGGGGGGAGGGGGAGCGAAAAACATATCGTACCCAGGACCTCACTTTTCCTCGCTGCGCTTCTGGACTGTGGTTTTAACCAGCGTTATTCTAAAACTGATAGACTGATGAACGTTTTATAAATTGCTAGCTGTGGTCGGGTTGGATGCTGGAGGTTTTTTTGCAGTCGAAACAGAAGTGAACCAGTTTCTCTGAAAGTCTTCCAAAAATGCAACTTACCATAATTAGAGCTTAGAATTATGGAATTCTGAAGTGGAATTTTAATAAAATATTATGATTATTGATTTAGAGAAGGAGGTTAGGATGAAGAAAAAAACTCAATATTCCAAAGACAGTGTTCACTATTGGAATACTTTTAGCGTTATAATTGGGGTAATGCTTATGGGGAAGGCATTTTATTGGCCACAAAAGGGTTTTCTTTTTCCTTCTTTCTCTTAAAAGTAAGAAAAGAAAATTCTGTGTCTTAATACTTTGAAGACGGAAAAGAAAGAAAGATTTCTTCTTTTTCTTCCTTATAATTTTCATTCACTAGAGTTCATTCAGAAACACGAAAAAATGTATTTGTTTCGTGATGAAACTTTTATGTATACAGAAGGACTATCAGAAAAATAAATGTCTTTGATGTTCATAAGAACTCTCAAATAAAACAATTTTGCAACTCAGAATCAGAAAATAAGGCCGTATTTTAAAATGAGATCAAAGTTCCATCACATCCACAACCACCTACAAAAAAGAAAAGAAAAGAAAAAAGAATTCACCATTGAAGAAATTGTAATGAACTTTAAAATTTTCTGATCATTATATAATATTTGAATTTTTCATTTAGATTTTGTATATGTCTTCTTTTACGAAGTAGGTTTTGCTGTTTACTTGTTCTTGCAAAATGACGAATTTCTTGAATTGTTGGCATTTTTTTTTTTCTATCCTTCAGCACTTCACTTAACTTTCACGCTATAAAAACAAAATTAACTTATGAACGACGAATATAAAAAAGTGAACGTCAGGAAGAAAAGAAAAGAAATGCTTTTGACTTACAGAACGTTCTATTTCTGGCTGCTTCATTACTTTGCATTATCAGGGTAAGCGAAAAAACAAAGAAAAAAATGTTTAAGCGAATTAAACAACAAATTCTGCCGTGAAATCATGTGAAGCAGTTCTACTTTTTCCCGTAAAGTTTTTTTTCCCCTTTATTCATTTTTTTCTCTCCTTACGCTCTATAAATGATTTCTGAGTCAAAATCCCGAGAAAATCGGCAAACAAAGCATAAAAGGCAAGTAATTTTTTTCCCTTGAATGGGAAAATATAAAAAAAAAGCGAAAGAAGTTGCAAAAAAAGTTTCTGAGATTAACTTAAGCGTGTGTGTATTAAATTACACAGCAAGAAAATATCAAAAAGCCAGGAGAACCTTTGACTAGGGAGAATTACGGCTAATCAAACCTGGGCATTCCCACTCCACTTTATTGTGTTATTTTTTTCTTTTTCTTTTTTTCCTTATAAAATTTCCCCTACATCTTTTTTTCTACATGCTTTCTGGTAAAGAGCACACGTTTCAGTATTAGCTGCCAAAGTATCTGTACGGTATGTGAAAGTTAGGCTTTTTCCCCCTCTTCAGCACTTTTTTATTCTCTATCTTTTTCGTTATCTTTTTTTGTTAATTTCTTCTTAAAACTATTCACTGACTGCTGTATGAATAGTAACGCATTTTTCAATGCCATTAACCCTTTTTGCGGCTTATTCGTCTTTTTTCCACTCTAGTGGAAATTTTTCTAATTTCAGTTTAGAGCTCATAGAAACAGAAAAGGTTATACTTTTTTCCATGCTCTATTTTGATGAATGAATCACATTGTCTAACATTGGTTTTCTCTAACAATTCCATCTCTCTAACATCCGTAACAATTTCTCTAACATCCATAACATACATCTGTTTTAATACTGCGTTGAAGAGATTGATATCTTCTCCAATTATTAGTGGAAAATTTTATAATAAATAATGTAAATAGGGGAATTGCTGAGCAAGAAGCGATTGATTTCTCAGGTGCCTATCTGTCGAAGGATCACAATATTTCAGTATTGGTTGGTGTTAGAACACTCTTAATTAATTTAATAGTTCAATATTGCATTGCAGACTACATAATATTAGAACAGCTTACAATAGTGAACCTAAATCCCTGAAAAGGTGACTGATTTCCTATAGCATAACTGATGACATAACTTTATATATACATATATCAAAATTAGCTTAAATGGAGAGAAAATAAGGTGGAATATTTAAGGTTAAAACGCACGAACTCTCATCACAGGAAGTGAAATCTATTCGAACCGCATAAAAATATATTTTAGCGTTTTCTGTAAACAGTGTTGGCTAAAAATGCTGGGAAAAAAAACCAGTGCTTTCACCTCAAACGCTAAAACGAAATATATAAATAAATAAAAATAAAGAAAACTTGGTACTTATTTTATTTTCTTTCAGCTAAATGTTTCACTTTTTTTTATTGTTTTTGTTATTGCATTCTTTTGGTTTACATTTTTTGAGTATGAATATTTATTTTGTGTATTTGATTCATCTGTTTATGCTTTGGTACGGTTGTTTATTTTATGTGCGTGAATCTATATATATAAAAAAAGAAAGGGACTCACTGACTCATCACAGAATCTCCCAAATCACTAGGACTAGAAACTTGAAATTTGGCAGGTGGTTTCTCTTTGGGTAATAGGTGATCACGAAGAAAGGATTTTTTAAATTTTAATTAATTAAAAATTGCCTTAAATTTACACGTTTTTCCGCAATAATTTTGGAGCATATTATCGCAAAGAAACTATTTTAACATCGTCATAAAATTCAAAAAAATTATCTTTTCAATGACACCGATCTTTTCTCTATGTGGCATTTTGTTCAATTTTAATTAATTTTCCAAAATGTTTTCAAACCTGATTTGTAGCAACGTTTTCATTGTTGTAAATAAAATTCAACCAATCTCATTATTTCAGCAAAATTATTACGCATTAAAAATTATTACTCATTATTACGAGCTTTTGCAATTTTTACGGTTGAGATAATATAAAATGTTTTCTTGGGAAATTAACTCCAAAGCAGAATTTTCACTTTAGTATTCATTGCATTGCTGAAATATTTTATCGCACCTTCTTCGAAGTAGTATTTTTTAAAACGTTGCAACAGATATTTGATATATTAGCTTATTTATTTCAGTATGTTTGCAAGGCAATCCAATGACATTAATTACTCTCTCTATGCGATGTTCATTTAACTTCACAAATTTTGAAATAATCCTAATTCAGTGTGTTGGTGCTTTTCTGATCACAACTAATTCAACAGCTACACATACAAACACTGAAAAGAAGAGAATTGTACTCCGTAGAATAGCAATAAAAACCAAGATACGAAGGAGCTTCTGTTGTCGCCATAGCAATCAGTTATGGGGAAGGAAAAATGCGTATCAAGTACTGCTAGATTCGTGGCCAGGTGGCTCAAACTACAGAGATAAAAATATGAGAGGAGTTTTGCCGCTGGCCTAGGATGGCAGACAACTCGCGAGTGGACGACGAAAATCAAAGAAAGAAGTCGTTGCGAAAAACTGTTTAATTAAGTTTAAAGTGTTGTAAGTGCTTAGACTTGAAAATATTTTTACCCCGAGAAACGCTGGGTATACCAGCTAGTATATATATATTTACATACGAAAATAAGGTAGTATTTGCTCATTCAGTCGGGGTACTGAAAATTCTGCACCAATGAATTTAAATAATTTATAACAAGGGAAAAATTCACTGTCTGAAAATAAGTATTGTTACGTTAATCTTTTACTAAATTTTAATCTGAATTTTGCAGCCCAGTTTTCCAGTTTTTTCATTACAACTTGACTATTGTTCAATTAAGTTTTAGACTTAGTGTCGTCGTTCAGTGAAACTGATGTTTCCCGTCACTAAAAAAAAAGAAGAGAAAAATATTGTAAAATAAGATGTATCACATTTTTCCTGCACGCCCTAGGACAGGACGGGTAATCTAATCTGTATTGTTACGTAAATCGCTTTTTTTAGGATACAGCTAATTTAACTGCCAGTTTCAAAAAGAACAATCTTGCTTAAGAAGCAAACTTATAGCAATTTTTTGTCCCTATGTTTTCCCCATCCTGCAATAAAATCTTCACATTCGGCACAGAATTAATGAATATATAACAAGAATTGACCCCAGTAAATGTATAAGTGAATAAATAGCTTGTCGAGTCTGCACTCTTTAGACGGCATCCTTCTTCCTAAGAGAGATATTGAGCTGAAGTGAAATAATGCCGCACACAAATGTTTTTTTTTTTTCTTTACTTCAAATACTCATGAGGATATATAAAATGAAAATAGCACACATTAGGCTCATCTTTATGGGTTTTCGTAAAGTGAATGGATTAAGGCTTCATATAAATTTATTAAGCTCTATATTTTCTTATAAAAATTGTACATGCGCCAAAATAATTTTTTCTTCTTTTTAAATTTTCTTTCTTGTTTATTTATATCATTGGACAAAAAGAAACTTCTTATACTTTTGTAGCTAATTTTTTATATTTGCTTCGTTTTCGGACAATTGGACTAAAATATACAAGTATCAATTTTTTCCAAGATGCGTTTCGTAGGATGAACATGAGATATGCAATGCCTGTTAAGTGCACTATTCATATGATATCAGATTTCATACATTTAAATTATCACTACCATCCTTCTGCATCGACAAATTAAAAACAGCGAGATGACGCTGTAAATGATTACGATTTAAAGAAAATGATAATTCATTGTCGGATCACTTTTTACGACTATAATTAATGAGATACAAAGGAAAATTCAAGCTAGAGAAAATACATTTAAAACGGAAATAAGTAAAATTCCGAATTTTCAGTACAACTTTTTTCAGCTTCCAGTATCGCAGCAGGGTGGAGGACAGGAGGGAGCGGAAGAGGACGGCGTGCATGAGAAGAGGAAGACACCCCGCTCAGTCAGGATGCTTCGGACCACTGACGCAAGTCTGCTTCCTCTCGTCATGCGCTCACTCTTCCGAAATGCGCACTCATCACACAACGCACTCAATGAGTGATTGATTAATGAAATTAATTAAAAAATGCAAAGTTTCCGATTTATTTCAAGACGCAAAGACAGTGGGAAAAGGACCCTTTGGTGATAGAAGGGAATCGCTATTGCTTATTTTCTTTTTTTTTCCTTCCATATTTGAGGATTAACTTCCTATTGAAGCAAATTATCCTTTAGGACTTTGCATCAGTAAATTTATGTAAATGTGTAATTTTGTAATTTTAAATCTATTCACCCATCAATACTAGCAAATATGGATTGATGGACTCAGTTTTGAGCTATTAAGGAAAAAGAAATACAAATGTGTATTTTTGAAACTGTATATCGTTCATCCATCGACAACACCCAGGACAGGTTTCCAGACCCAGTTTTGAATTATTATTGTAAAAAAAAATCTTTAAAGAAGAACTTTTCAACGATGCTTTAAGAAAACAATTTATGCTTCCTTTCATATCTATTTCTTGTGATTCTGCCTCACTTCTCCACTTATATCAATACATTCCTGTATAAAAAGTATTTATTGCAATATGCTCTACCACTCCTTAAAATTTATTCCACGACTTCTGTAACCTCCTGCAGCAACAGATTTTTTGTTTATTTTAAACTGAATTCTGATTTCAGAACGCTTTTACTAATACCAAAACAAATTATAGCTTTTATGTATTTTATTATTATCCATACTAATTTATAAAACAAAATAAATGATTAAACAATAAACTCAGAAGCAAAATATGGTGCTCTTTTTAGAAATATGATTCCTAGGCGTATGATAATTATCAGATTATAACATCAAGTATGAATTCCTTGAACTGTGGGCCTTATGTAATATGCGCGTAAATTGAATGAGGCTTTGTTGTCCAATTAAATCAATTTTCCACATCCTTTTTCGGAGTTTTCCTTAAATGATATATTTTTTTAGAATTTCTTTTTCATTTTTTGCTCAATCCTTTTCTATGTAAGTAAACATTCCATTACTTTATTATAACTACATGCAGTCGAGAGGGGAATCGGATATTTTATATAGCAATGACCTGTTTTGAAAGTTCATCATGAAAGTGCGAGAAAGATTTAAACACTGTGTACCTACCTGAAACTCATTCGCCTTCCTCATTATCTAATGACAGTTCAAAATGATGATGTGCATCTTAACACAGAAATTGAGTAGCTCCGAATTCTAACTAATTCGAATTCCGGTTATAATTTTTAAAAAATATTCTCGATTTATTTCGAAACTCGTAAGTTACTGTTGCCGCAAGAGTAGAAACTAGAATGGTCTTTCTGATTCTCTCTTTTCACTTTCAACTTCCATGGACGTAGCCTTTAATCAGAGTCACGCAGTTTTGTATGAACGCTTTATAAATCTGTATTAAGATTTCAGAAGAAGAATTAATTTTTTACAACTGATGAATTAATAGAAGACAAATTGTCTGGTGCTATTTAAGTGATGATGACGAAATTATTCCACCTCCCTTTAACGACTCCTTGGACTCCATAGAAAAACTTCAAACTTATTTCTTTTGTAAAAAGAATAGCGAAACAATATTCAATGAACTTATTAGATTCATAATGCTGTACTTAATATCCACAGAAAATCAACATGTCAGACACAGTGAAAGATTTTTTTAAAATTAAACACCGACCTGCAAGTACATAAATCGTATAATATATATATATATATTAATTAGTACTCAAAATAGGCAAATACACGATTTTTTTCACTTTTATGATAAATATTTAATTTTAAAATTTCATTATTGTTTTCAATTCTGTTATCTTTAAAATTGTTAATTTTAAATGAATTTGAATTAGTAGCTTTAAATTTGTAATAATCTCAGTCGTTTAGCAAAAGTTCGATTACACGTCTTTTCATTTATACATCGTTTTACGTCAATATCTTGAAAGACGTGTAAATGGTGCTTTACGGTATAGCTCTAATCACAAAATTATATAGGCAATATTCCCAGCTATCAGTTTTGCACGCTGAGAATACTAATAGTGTTCAATTTCAATTGAATCTTTTATGCATAATTTAAAATCCATGGTTCCCTTAACAGAGTAATATGAAAGGTAAAATTTGATATTGTAAATTATGCATAAAATTTTTTTTTAATTTGATAAAATCGGGGGAAAAATTGGACAATTACAATGATGTACTTAAAATGAGAATTTTTAATATTTTAAGGTGGTATGAAAATTATATTTGTGTTATAATATTTTCGAAAGATATCGCCACTCTAACTCAAAAACTTTGCTTAATTTATAACTAATCAAAATTTGTAGTTCAAGGTCTAGCGGTTTGCCCTGTAGAGCCTCAACACACACAAAGACACGTCCTCCTTTATTATTAGTAGAGTTATACAGAAGTATGAATCCGATCATTTTATCACTAATTATGTTGCATAATTTTTTCACCTAGTAAAAGAAAGCTAACCCAAGATTTCATATCAATTATACGCTAAATACAGCTGTAAACGCATACTTCATCTCAGAGTAGCTAAATTGATATAATTACTTTAATTTGAATTCTGCCCTTAAATGTATGGAAGGTTTTTCTTATAAACATAAACAAAAGCATTTCTTTTCTTGGGTGAACTTTTCTTTGATAAAACCACCTGACATTACAAAATTAAGTCTTTTCCCGGTACCACTTCAACGATAATTACATCTGCATATGCTTGAAAAAGCAGCCAAATGAACAGCAATCCACAACTTAATGGTACATCCGTCGTCGTGTCGTACAAATGATACTCCCAAATCAACAGTTGTACCGATCCGTAAATTATACCTCTTTCTTATAGGAAACATCAATAATAGTAAAATAATTATAGTCCAATGAGCATCCCGATGTGAGAGAATGTTTTGAAAAGAAAATGGCCACTTCAAATGATCCGACAAATTATGATTTGTTCTGTTAGTGTATAAAACATCGAATCTAGGGTTAATTATACGGTAATTAAACTCTGGGGGTTTTCTAAGTTTTTAAAAATAAATTTTGCTTATTTCTAAGAAATGTATGAAGTTTTATGTAAATGTTGTTTTTGAAAATTGGATGTCAGTTAGTTCTGTTAGTGAGGAAAGAAACAAATTTAGGATTAACCCTTTAACTGGTTTGTTTTCTCAACTGTCTAATTATATTATAGGGGACACCGGGGCAAGTTTGGTATAGGTCTAAGTTTACCCAAGGCTTATATTTCACAAACCATTGGTCGGGGGGCACTACATGTCGTTCCAGAAGAAGTGTCTCGGCCTCCATTAATACTCACACAAGTTTGGAGTCAGTCTTGAAAGTGGATCGTGAAGTGGACAACTTTTTCTGATTTTTTTACCATTTTAGTAAATTTTTACCCTTACTTATTGGCTTTGATATAGCTCGTACTATTTGAATATTATAACTTATTATGGATTATCCTCTTAGGTTGTTCTTTTGTGGTTATTTTAAGCTATTTAGTTGATTATTTTTATTATGAATAAAGCTTATATACTGATTTATAACAAAACAAATGACAATGGGGCAAGTTTACGCACAGTGCATGGGGCAGGTTTACACAGTGTGTAAACTTGCCCCATTGTCATTTTTTTTTGTTATAACTGGCACAAGTGGCACTTGCATTACAAAGTCATTCCCAACACCTGAATATGTGAGGCCATTTCAAAAAGCAGGGCCAAGGAAAAGAAGTAATAGAGGTAGGGAAAAAGGCAAACATCAATTCTTACAGATACACCTGTAAAAAATGCTTTACAAATACAGAAGGAGAAATTAATAAAGAGGAAATTAGCATAAGCCCATCATACTATTTCTCAGTCAGTGAGCTCCACTAGAACAAGTTATAATAATGAAAAAAAAAAACAGTGTGGATTAAAAGTTTAAGAATAAGAAAAACCTTGTCCTGAAAGAAAATTTGGGAAATTTTGAGCTTAAGAAGAAACAAAAAAACCAAGAAAACTTTTGATTCTGATGACGATGAAAATTATCTGTGTATTTACTGTTTAAATCCATACGAAGAATCAAGATCTGGCGAACAGTGGGTACAATGAACCGAATGTAAGAGGTGGGCTCATGAGGACTGTATTACCAATGACAATTCAAAATATTTTGCTTGTATAAATTGTGAGAGTGATTTTGAAAACTATTGGGATTCACCGTAATTGTTTATAATCTATTATGTAATAAACTAGGTTTTTTTGTATTTAATTTGCTGTATTTTAATCACTGTAAGCCTTCTATTTAATCATTTTGGAGGTGTGTAAACGTGCCCCAGGCAGTATGTAAACTTGCCCCGGTCATGGGGCAAGTTTACACAGGTGACATTATGGTAAAGAAAATTGCATAATTACAAAAATATAATAATTTTAAGTATTTAAAAATATGCACTACATGCCTTAAAGTCTAACTAATTAATTGTTAATGAAAATGAAATAAATACTTTAAACCCTTAAAACAGAAAAATAAAAGTTTAAAAAGTGTGTAAACCTGCCCCGGTCTCCCCTACCTAGTAATTCGGGAACGCTTTGTCATTTTAATTCATTTCAGAACCTAAAGGACAATTGAATTCTTTATGTATTCCACATATTTTTTCCGTTTTGAATTATAACGATATAAATGGCTTTGTTTTAGTTTATAAGTTTAAAATTGCTGTAATTCGATATACGTACTGCGTACGGAAAAACCAATTCAGGGGTTCTTATACGGTAATTAAACTCTGAGGTTTTCTTAATTAATGAAAATAAATTTTACCTATTTCTAAGAAATCTGTTAAGTTTTACGTAAATGTTGTTCCTGAAAATTCAAAGTTAGTTCTGTTAGTGAAGAAAGCATCAAATCTAGGGTTAATTATACGGTAATTAAACTTCTTGCGGTTTTCTTAGGTTTTGAAGAAAATATTTGCTTATCTGTGAAGCTTCACGCAAGAGTTGTTTCTGAAAACTGAATTAACTTGTACCGGATGGGGTATTTAAAAATCAGTGTTAAATAAGTCACATTGATCACAGTTTAGTAGTTGCAATTTTATTTCCTACTGAATTCTTATGGTAATAAACTTAAACTAAATGTCACTTTTAATTATTTAATTCGGGGCCTTTAATTTTAATTTTTTGTCTGTGGATATTCTAAAAAATTAAGTAGAAATCATAAAAAAATTTATATAATAATAATCATAATAATTTAAATTGAAATCATAAATAATAAGTACGTGTTTAAACATAATTTATAGCAAGAATTTTTCGAATTCAAAGATATTTCTATCAAATATAATCAATGTTAACATGGATTGAATCATATGAACAAAATTTTTCCAATTTCGTCTACTTTCGTTTTTCTTTCCTTTTTAATTGATGGTAGAGAAATAAAGATATTCAAGTTATTTATGCATCGAATATGCCTATACAATAAAGTACCGTTTATATTTCTTTCAAGGGACCGATGCAAAAGAACGTATAAATGAAAAAACGTATAATCGAAACGAATTACAATGCGTACGAATGAATCGGCATTGTTATGAAACGACGTATAAATGAGAAACATATAAACGTTGCTTTACTGTACTTTCAGCTAATATAAATTCAGAAATATTTTTATTATTGTTATTTATATTTTAAAATTATTTATTTATACACATAAGCGACATAGAATATGCTTTATAATAGATTCTGACAATAGTTGAAAGCATTTCACGAAGAGATGAAGTTTATAACAATTAAATCGCGTGACTACTTTTCATATCTTTGCTAAGAGAATGCAATTAAATTTTAAAAAGTTTTAATGATGTACAACAGCTGTTATGTTAATTATGAGATTAATATTTTACTGAGGTTATAAGCACAGTAAGTTATTATTCCTACATATTTACTCTTACTACGAAACATATTCCTTGGTTTATCGTTGATCCTATTTTGTCCTGCTTCTAAATAAAGTTAAAGGAGCAAAATGATGGAAAATTTCAATTTAATTTCAAATACCTTTTATTGAAATTTGCAAATAATAATTAATTATAACATAATAAATTCTAAATCAAATAAAATAAATAATAAAAAATTCTGTCACTCTCTCCTCTACTATAACACCAGCGTATGCTTATTTTATAGAAAAATTAGAGAATATCTCTCAGTTCAATAATATATATATATATATATATATATATATATATATATATATATATATGTGTGTGTGTGTGTGTGTGTGTGGCTCCAAGTTCGGGGTATATTGTGGTGAAAAGTCAAAAGGACGAGGACTATTATTTTGGATATCTCATCTGAAACTGATTTTGCGCATACGTGATTTTTCTAAAAATATTTATAAATCTTTAAATTGACTGCTAAAAATTACATCTGTTAGAACGAAAAGATTTAACTACTCTGTTGGCAATTTTTCTCAATATTTGAAGCATATTAACTCGCAAAAAATACATCTCTTTATGTTTCATAAAAGAAGCCTAAAAAGCAAGTATTGGCTTTATAATTGGACATTTAAATAAAATTGCAGATTAATATCTTATTAATGACATAGTTTTTTTTTATCTATATCCCATCAATAAAATGGTTTAACTTCTTTTCTACACAGGTAGCTCAATTTTGATGTTTTTAATAAATTAACCCAATCTTAAAAGAGATACCCATGAATAAAGCTCGTATTCTAAAATGAAATTTTATTTTCTCCTTTAAATTAAAATAGCTGCCTTCGGCGATCAGTTGTTCGTCCTTAATATTAATAGTCTTTGTCTATGCTTGCAAGTTGGAGAAATAAATTGGCGGTTGTAGAGAATGATGGACTTTGCCAAAGTTTTATTTCGCGATATATCTCGAAAATAAAGGGTGGCAGTCGACCATTGATGACATACCTAGGGGTCATAAGCTTATATATGAAATAAAAATTGTCGAAATCGGACCAGTGGTTGGGTTTGGGGGAATGTCTCATTGCTTTGTCAATTTATTTATTTTTAAATATATAGATATTATTTTCTTCTGTAACTTTATTACAATCTAAGATAAATGTGGTTTCTATCCATTTGAAAGAGAGATTTTTTTAAATCTAAAAATATTTGCACTTGATATGGAATATTGAAATGATTATTCAATCTAAAATATCTAAATTGAGCACATGCTCTCAATGAGAGTATTGTTTATATTTCCTTTAAAAAATAATTTTGATTAGAAGCCACATTTCTAATTTAGGATGTCCACAAATAGTCTATTCCAATATTACGTCTTTCAATCCGATGTGTGTTGAACATAGAAGAGAAATTATCTGAGATCTCTAATCATTAATCTATAGTTATACATACATCTAATAATTTTTGAACTGTTTATGTAACTTTTTATCACTTAACATGTCAAATTTGTGAAACCAAAAGGTAGAAAATGTAGGATAAATCACCTTTCAATTCTTTTACTATAAATTCAAGAATGGCATCTATCCGAACTGCGAGTTAAAAAGTGCAAAAGATAGAAAAATACTATTTTCGTAATTTGCATTTCATCAGGGCAACATAAATTCTTCCTCCAAGAAATTCTTTAAATTGGTAGTAAAATTTATTCGAAAGAAAATTTTTAGAAATTCATGTCTTAATTCCTGACTAGTCCATCATGAGAAAGAGCAAAGATAATAGCATTATTCGTACACGTATCCATTAATTTTTTTAAAGAATTGGAACAAAGAAACTTAAAAAAAACCAAAAGGATATAATTTTGTTTCTGAACCCAGATAGCGTTTCTTTGTTAAAGGTTTGTTTGAAGATTTCTAATACCTTTTGTACAAATAGGTTTACTTAGGATATATAAAATTAGATAATGTCGACAAATGATTTTCTTCTCCAGTGAAGTTCGTAGCGAAGAGATTTGTATTGCAGCTTTCTTCCATTTCTAAATTTTTGAATTCAGCTTAGATTTTGCGTAAATAAAAGAACACTAGAAGTGGTGATGAACATTTCAAACCGATCTAGATATTGTGGGTTTAATCGTCGTTCAAAGTTTCATGGAAAAGTTTGCAAAAATATATTGTATCCAATGAGGCTTTTCTACTTTGGTCTTCTATCAGGTTTGGACCATAAAATTAGATCTGAATTGTATCTTACCATTGAGTTCCAAAAAATTCAGAAACTAATCTTGAATAGACATAAAAACTAACACATTTTTTCTTTTCTAGATATCAGAAAATCTAATTTCATCTGTTCCTTCTGATACTGGTATTTTTCTGATTTCAAAGAAAAACACGCATATCCTTTCCGAAACAACAAAGACAGATCAAATTGCACTTAAACAATATGATTTATTTTCACTTTACTGATCTTAATCTTCCCGTGGAAGATCAAGATCATAGTGCAGAAAAAAAATTAGCCTAGAAAAAGGAAAAGAAGAAAACACTTTTTTTGGGGTAAAAACTAAGGCGGGCAGAAAATTGTTAAGATTCCTCGGCGCCGGAATCAGATCCTGCTGCGAAGATCCAACAGCCACTGCCAACTGCATGAAAGAGGCGAGTCTGAAATTTTCTTTTCTCTTTCCTACAAACCGCGAGAAGAAAGGATCATTAGGCAGCAGACCTTGGCTATGATTTCTGGTTGGCTGTTTTCTCAGGTCTTTTCTTTCAGTGGTAAGGTAGTAATTTCGGCCCTTTCTTTTTCTGCCGCGCCAACTCTGTCATTATGTTTGGTTCCATTGAGTATCGCCGAATAACAGACTCCCCCCTTTCCCCTCAAGGGCAGGCTCACGGTCAGTCTCCGATTGCACACTCTTCTGATTCGGCTGCACAATGCGGGGGGTTGGGAAACCTCTGGCAAATTAGCTTTGCACCATCGCTTTTGCCTTCCTTCTTTCCTTCTGGACCAAGAAAGGTGGCAAGCACTTTGGCTTATTTTCCTACACTGAAAATGTAACATTGAGAAAAGTCTTGCGATTACCCAAATTTTGAAAATAGGCACTAGAGTCCAGAATTTACTTCACCTCTCTTTACTGCCTTCCTTCTTTCTAGACAAAGAAAGGTGGCAGCACTTTTGGCTTATTTTCCTGCACTGAAAATGTAACAATATGAAAAGTCTTGCGGTTACCTAAATTATGAAGATCGACACTAGAGTCCAAAATTTACCTCATTTCTCTTTTCCGTCTTCTTTCCTTCTGGACCCAGAAAGGTGGCAAGCACTTTGGCTTATTTTCCTACACTGAAAATGTAACATTGAGAAAAGTCTTGCGGTTACCTATATTTTGAAGTTAAACACCAAAGTAAAAAATTTATTTCACTTCTCTCTACTGCCTACTTTCCTCCCTTCCAGACAAAGAAAGATTGTAGCACTTTGACTTATTTTCCTGCACCGAAAATGTGCTAATGCTAAAAATGCAAATTAAGAAGAGTCTTCTAGTTGTCTAAATTTTGAAGATCGACACTAGAGTCCAAAATTTACTTAACTTCTCTTAACTGCTTTCCTTTCTTCTGGACCAAGAAAGGAGGCAAGCACTTTTGGTTTATTTTCCTTCATTGCAAACGTAGCAATACCAAAAGTCTTGCGGTTACCTTAAATATGAAGATAGACACTATAGTCCAAAATACTTCACTTGTTTTCCCCATCTTCCTTCCTTTTGGACCGAGATATGACAAGTACTTTTGGCTTATTTTCCTACCCTGAAAATGCAAAAATAAGAAAAGTCTTGAGGTTACCTAAATTTTGAAGATGAAAGCCAGAGTCCAATTTTTTTCACTTCCCTTTCTCAGAGAAGAATTCGAAATACAGCAGTCACACAGTAATCCAGCAGATATCAGACCAGAGGCCTGTCGGAATAACAAAAGCGCCGGATTAGTGGAGGTTTATTTAAACAGCCTGTTTTAATGGCAAAACGCTTATTTATTGAATAAAATGTACAAAATTATACTATTTATAATAAATATTACAAAATATAAGTAGTAGTATATAACATGCAGTAAAATATGATTTCTTAAATTAAACTTTTCAAGTTTTTAATTTTTAATATAAATTCCTATCTAAATTGGTTTTTGACTTCTTTTTTTCGTTGCCCAATATTTTCCAACTTATTGCAACGTCATTAGATATTTCGCAAATTTATTAAGTTAGAAAGAAAATCGACGTCAAATAAATGTTGAATAATGATTAAATAGAAGGCAAATAATTGGAGCTATTTTGAAGCAATATTAACTGACACAAAATATTGCTCTTTTTCTCTTAAATGGTCCTTTAAAGGGCCATTTTTTTCTAGTCGTGGTACAATAAAATAATTTGAGATTCAGAATATCAAGTCAAGACATTTCGTTTAGGTTTGAGATAAGAAACTAGAACTTCTTGGTTTTTATTTCATCGAAAAATTTGACGAGAAACTCACACCGACCATAAAAATTGCAATTAAAAATTGACGAATTTGGAGGTAAGTATACGTACCGCGGCCTTGGAAAGAGTTAGACGGAATCCGCTCAGATAATAATAACAAGATCTTGGACATGCCTTCCAATAAAGCATAATGACTATTTAAAAGAAAACTGGATTGATTGAACATCTCTGAACTGCTACAAATGACAACAACAAGAAAAAACTGAAAGCCTCGCACTTAAAATAAATGCAAATGTATTAGGGAAACATATAAAAACTCCCTTTTTGCCATCCATTTATTATTTTTCTCAACCTTCTCTCTCTACATATCTTTTGTGGAGCGAGGCGAACTCCCTTCAACTCTTTTCCTGGTTCCAGACCCGTCAGTGCAGGCACGTATAATTACGAAAGAGTGAGAGATAATTTATTTATGAATAATAAAAAAAAGAAGAAGATAGGAAGAAAAATAAAAAAAAGAAAAGGGCGACTCCAGTATGAGTGACTCAGAATATGTGCATCCCCTTCAATTGAAAAAAAAAAAGAAAAAGAGAAAAAAAAAATTCCTCGACCTTCCGGCTACGCAGGTTCCTTAATGACTGGGGGCCCTTTTCTTCGGCCCGGGCTCAGGAAATTGGTTTCCGCGGATCCGGCTCGAAGGGGTGGGGGAAAGGGCCCGGCCCCATCGAGAGAAAAGGGGTCACGTGAACGAACCACGTGACGCCAGAAAGAGAAAGGGGAGTGATTCGGCTGCCACCCATCAAGCCAATCTGATGCCTGACGAAAAATTTAGCAACACATTTATTCCACAAAAGAAAGCTTTTACAAGCATAATCAAGAGGTGATGATGTCACGTTAACTTTCAGCTGCTCATTCTTCCTGATTAAACAATGATCGTTGTATCGTTTTCGAACACTGTGATGTTGCTATTATTACTCATTCTTTATGGTTTAATTCAATAATTACTTAGAAATGGTCATTTCTACTTAGGGGAAGTGTGCAATGAATTTGTAAAGTTGAAAATGAATATAAATAAACAAAATGGTACAGAATCGGCCATTTTGGAGCCAATGTTGGAGTATTCTGAATGTTATAACTAATGTAATATTAATATTGTAGTAATTGAGAATTTATAATGTAGTAATTAAAACTTATTCTTAAGAGGATTCTAAGCAGAAAAAAATCCCAACAAAAGTCGGAAATTGATAACTATGTAGTTTACATGGAAAAATTCAAGAAGTATATACGAAGAAGATGAATTGGGTAAAGACTGGATTTTAAAAATTTGTTTATAGCTGACCATAACAATTATATTTTGTTTTGAAAGATATCATTCTGCATCTTGCCTGAAGTATACAATTTTATGACGAAACTTTATCAAAATTGGTAGGGTAGACCGGGGCTATTTGGCCATAGGGACACGTTAGGCCAGACGCGCTATTTTAAATATTTTTCGGTATTTAACGCTGCCATTCCAGATAAGTGTGTATTATCCCGCTTTCCTTTTTCCACATCAGGGTCATTGAAGAAGTAACGTTCATTAAAGAACCAGTCAGAATTTTCTAATTTGTGCTAAGCTGAGTAAATTTCCTCACTTATGAATAATCGCTTTTTTCCTTGCTTATAAATTATAATTTCCATTTTTACAAAAAATATTCAGAAGGATAATTCTTCATTGCTACTTTAGGGCTTATTTGCTTATCGAAATGCTTTCAGAATATATCCCTATACTCATGAGAAACAAAAATGGTGGTATGGGGCTAGTTGGGCCATTTCGCATGGGGCACGTTGGCCCGCGCTGCTAAACAGGGTTTATCAGGCAGTGCGTTATAGAATTATCTCTGAATATGTGGGATGGAATCGTACTAAATTTATTATGCAAGATTCTTGTTATGAAAAACCATGCGGACTCGATTTTGATTATAATTAAACAATACTATTTTACGATGATCATAAAAGCTGTATCTCAGTTTCTACTGAATAGAAATGCACAAAATTTGTATATAATACACATAATGTGGATAATAACACAACTACATTACTTAAATTAATAAAGTATAATAATATGGAAGAATGTTTTGTGAAAGTCGCTTCATGTTAGTACCTACTACTATCAACCTACCCCGCAGTCGGGGCAAGTTGAACCAAGCGACTTGGTGTCATTTAGCTTCTAAATTAGTACTGACAGTTAATATATTCAAATTTTACTATGGTGAATTATTTCTGAAGGTTCACTAATAGTATCAACTTAAAAAATTTAAAAAAAATTTGTATTCCCTTTTTTTTAATTCTTAGAAGAAAAAACGACCCAACTTGCCCCGGTCTACCCTAATTGATCAAAAGTATTATTACATTGTACAGTAGATTCCAGCAACCCGGTCTAGCTAAAAAATAGTGGGACATTGCGTTGCTGAAGAGGGCTAAGAAGAGAGAAGCAGTCGTCTTATCGCATTAAGGACTTCTGTCAGTTTCGACTCTTTCGTATTAGAACTCCCTTTTCAAATTTGTGAAAGCATACATCAATGAACAGCAGAATAAGTTTGCATAATTTTTGTAAGAACTGAGCCAAAGTTTTATGTTAATGCTTTATTTATCTTAAAAGTGTATGTATTCATAATGCATAGGGAATAGGATATTATGTTTTTTGCAATTATGTTAGACTTTATAAAATTTATCTTAAAAATCTATGCAAAATTTTCAGTTTACAATAATTACATAACAAACATTTATCGTTTTCCTGGTAAAAAAAGGATGTTTTTAATGAGTGGGCTAGGAAGTGAGCATTTATAAAACTCCGGCTTATCTGGCTTTTATGTTATCCGGCCTGTTCTTCCACCACTTTAGGCCAAATATTTGGGAGTCTACTATATTTTTTAAAGAATTTACATTGCCCACATATTACTCCGAGCCATTATTTTATACATTTTTTTAACTTGACTTTTCACATTATCTACACCATTCAACAACTTGAAAGAGCGATTATAAACAAATATCTACTTAAACATTTTCAACTTGCTTCTCGAATGGAAAAGCTATTTCGCCATCCAAAAGTTCACAATAAGTAAAGGAATGATGATAAATTACTCAGAAATAAAAAGAAATTTAATTTAAAATAATTTTTTAGAATCTTCTGGTATCCTTTCATGTAAAGACAATTTTCTTAATTTTTACTTACAAACTTGAAGAATTTAAGAGTTGAAGACTCCGTAAATGTAATTTTATTCTACAAGATCCTACACGGGATCACGACTTCCATCTTAATAAGCAATACTATAGGTATTTCGAAGAAAGGATTAAAAAGTTTTTCAAACTACGCATATTAAACTAAAAAATAATTTTAAAAAACTTTTAAATTGCTCTTATTTTATTCACTTATTCGTTCTAAAAAAGAATTGATGAAAAATGAAACAGCTATCGAGAATAAGGAGAAAAAAAAAGAGAGAGAGAACTGTTTTTCCTAAGATTCGAACGTATTTTTTAGATGGAGGAAAACAATGCACTTTCGATTTCCAATTCGATATCTTCTCAGTAAGAGTTTACAAATAAAAGCATGCATCTCTCTTAAGTTTGTCAAATGAATAATTTCTCCGAAAGCCATTAATCAAGATCGCAATTTATCATTTTTCGACGAAATAGATGCTTATGATGCTTCAATACTTTTTGTTTTCCCCGTGATCATCAGTTGACTTTAGAAAAATCGAGAAAGATAGTTGATGCTTTCTTTAAACGAGTGAGTGAATTTCAATTTCACTGCAAAGGCAAAACGAAATAAAGAAAAATAATGATGGATTTCGAGATGTCCAAATTTAAAGTCATCAAGAAATGGAGAATCTTAGAGATACGAAACAAAAAAGCAGTATGGATTTTCAATGTTTTGCTTTCTGTTTTTCTTTGTGAAACAGTTTTATCCACTTTTAAGCTACGTAGAAAGATATTCGAGACGTCCTTTTTCATGGACTTTTTTCGGTAATTAAATCTTATTATTTCATAGAAATGTTTTCTAAAATAAGATTCAATAACATTGCATCATATCATAATTAATGAATCAATCCATAAATAACGATCTAAGCAAACTTAAATATTAATAATTTAGTACATATAACTTTACTTCTAATATATAAACGAGTGTAAAGTTGAAATAACATGTAAAATTATTTCAATTCCATAAAAAAAAGTCGGCAGAAGGAAAACAAGGTACAAATATAATTTACTTTCTTTGTCATTTTTATTACGTATTAAATATGAAAAAACCCTGACAACTCAACATACATATATAAGAAGTTACACGGATTTTCTGTCACAGTATCTGAAGAAGTTTTTTGGATCTTTATTGGCAAGAAATTCATAAATATATTTGCAAAAATACAAACCAAAATTGAATTCGATTGATAAAAGCGATTTTAGAGATACAGAATCCCCAGTCAATGAATGATTCTGTGAACTTGACGTTTACGAATTCTTCTCTTTCTTCTTCTTGTATAATGCTAGTACTGTCTGTCCGCCACTAGAACTGTCGCCGCCAAACTGACTAGTTTACGGCGGTCGCTATGGAAACAGGTTATCATTAGGAAGATTCCATTTCTCGTAGGTAGAAGTTCATTCAATGTGTTCCGCCGCGAACTGACGCCAAGAATTCCGATTTCCGTTGGATTCCTCCTATTCGAAATGGATCTGCCCCAGCATAACCAGCTGCTATAGCGACCGCCGTAAACTAGACAATTTGGCGGGTCGACTTTAGGGGGTAGGCAAGTATGCTGCCGCTTCAGGCGCCTTCAAGTAGGAGTGCCGAATTCTTCAGGAAAAAGAAAAATGGTAATATTATGTTCGTAATACAATTATTGGTGTTCGAAAGAAACACAAAAGACATAGAAGAACATTTCAGGGGAAACAAAACTCTAAAAATGAAATTCTAAGGTATTTAGAGTGGTCTTTTTGGTTTCCAGAAACGAGACACCTTTAGGAATAGGAGAGACTTATAGGAATTAAAAGCATCTATAAAATGAGATTTCAGCCATTAAGATATCTGAATTGGGTCAGGAGTAAATTTTTTAAAAAAATGTAAATTTTGAAAAATATTTTTTATTTTTAAAAAATTTAAGCGAAATTTTTATAATTCGAGTCAAGTACATGTTATGCGGAAAGGAATATCTGGTAAAAATTTCATATCCATTTCTCTATCTTTTTTAAAATCAACTTCGTCGAAATAACAAAGTCGCCGAAGAAAGTCTGTAAATGATTTTTATATCTGTTCGGGATCGCAGAGCGAAAAAAAATATCCGATTGTTTATGTTTAAGTGTCGCTTTTCGTCATGAAATTTAATTTCGTTATTTTAATTTTAGCAACATTTATGAATTAGAAGTTTTATTTTATAATTTTTCATAAATGTTTATGAATGTATAAATGTTTATGAATATGTCTATAAATGTAAATGTATATAAATTTGGAAATAATTAAAGTAAAAAATAACGTATATTCATTTATTAAGAAATTGTTCAATAAGGGGCAGAGTCGGCCCAGCTAGTAAAAAACTACTTGCATTCTTCCAATACCTCTTAAATTAACATAAGGTCTCGAAAGAAATCAACTACTATTATCAACTGTTTTATTTTATAACAAGGCAAACTTGAATGGAGTTTAATAAATTATTCAACTTACAAAAATGTAATGTCGCTTCCCTGCTTTGCTAATCTTTAGGGTTGGGAAGAGAGATTTACAGGGTTTCGTATTAGATGGAAGTCAATGTCCCATGACCCAGTCGACCACTGTGGCGAAAAATTTGGTGACAAAATGAAGTTTCTAGAATTTTCAAGAATTATGGTTCTATCTCTCATAGGAACCGAGATCTGGACTTTTCCAGAGATTGTCATGTGACGTCACGCTCTGTTAGAAGAACTATAAATACCTGGAGGCTCGAAGGAAAGGGGGAATTAGAAATGGCGGTTATTGCGAAAATAACCGGTTTTTGGCTATTCAGGTTTATTTCACCACCGGTTTAACCTAGCGGTTATAACTGCTCAAAATAACCTATTTTTGAAATAACCGGTTTTCGGTGTTTTTTTTATTTATAAAAAAACGCTGTTTGTAGACAAATTTTTTCTTATTAATATTGTTTTCACAGGAAATCAATCCATTGCCCCCCCCAAAAAAAAACATTAACCGAAATAACCGGTTAACCGAAACGAAAAAACCGGTAGGTTTTTCCCATCCCTAGGGAGACTCACTTTGGAGTTTCGTCTGCAGTACGAGCTACTAAGCTGGTGAGCTGCGTGTTACTGAAAGCGCTGTTACTGTTATTACTAGTGATTATCTATCTGTTTGTATTGTTAATTTGTGCAAGTGCTGTTTTTCCTGTTACCTGTGCTTCGTGTTTTTCGGATTATTCGAGAATAAAGCGATATTCTCCATTATCCTCCTTGCTGGACTGCTCTCACGGTACACCTACAGGACGATTTTTGTAACAATTATGTTCTATTCATTCTATTTTGCCTTTACTTTTAAACTGTTTGTTCTATTATTTATCTTTGCTGTAACATCTTTAAATGATTATCTTTACTTTACTTCAAATAAAGATATATTCACAGAATTTAAATCGTGGTGTTCTCATGTTTCTTATGTCTGCCTGTCAATTTTTAAATTTCGTATTTAAATTAAATGATTATTTATAGGTTTCTGGCGGAGGAGATGACAATATTCAACTTTTAAACATTAGTAATTATTCTGTGAATTCTGCATCTTCATGGGAAGGTCGGAGTATCCTTTATATTTATGTAAGAGTTTGGATAATAATTGCGCATATTAGTAAACTTAAGGCAAGTATTTTAAAAAATATTAAACATAACGACCAATACTTTTCAGGATAAAAAATATTTTACTTTTTCCAAAATGAAATAAGTTATATTAATGAAACATTTACATCTGCATTAAGTGTAAAAATATTTTTTCAGACATCCATATTGAAATGATGTTTATTAAACAATGATACTGTCTAATATTTCTTACATGTATCCTTAATATAATGCTTTTGAATGCGATTATTGCAATATTACTTTTATTAAATGCTCTTCCCATTAAAATAAGCAAATTCTAACAAAGCGTTCTGCTCTTGGTAGACTTGAATCCATTCTTCTTCATAGGATTACTATTCTGTTGATTTAAAATAGCTGCCGGATAATTTTTTCTCCACATAACATGGGTTTTTTTTTTCTCTTTTTTCATCTTTCTGAATTTTTAAACGGATGGTGGAGAAAAATATTCCAAAGAAGAAAAGAAGGGGGGAGAGTAGGCAAAAGAGAAGAATAAAGGAAAGGGAGGGGGCGAGCGAAAAAGAGGAATGAGAAAAGAGAAAGCTCCAAAATTGCAGAGCTGTCTCCCGCAGCTCATGAATCATCCCATTTTCTTTTCATCCTCCTCTACAAATATTTATTTGTGTTGCGCCCTCATAGAAATAAGTTCGAGTTCTATCGCGCCCAGAATCTACAATAGGACCAACTCCAGCTGTTTCTGAGCCACTGGAATCGGAATGGTTTCCGGATTGTCTTCTCTCTGTTTTAGCATATGCCAAAGTTCTCGGCCATCATTATTTATTCTGTGGTTATTGTTATCGTGTCGAACCATTTCAATCGATTGAAGAAAATTTCTTTATAAATAGAAGTATTTAAATCCTTGAAGAAATGGTGGAAATAGTTTACCATGCGATCAGGTTTTTCCATTAGGTGATCCAATGCAATCGCCTATGGGCGCACAACAATGCTTGTCCATCAATCGAAACTGTTATCTGTTTGTGCCCCTTTGCCCCTTATAATGAATATTAGATTATAATATGTATTGATCTGTAATTGTAAATT
>BGPR01006206.1:0-15820 GCA_013235015.1 Araneus ventricosus | reverse complement strand
ACTTCTGATTAGGCTGATTGTTAATTAACTGACCGATTCAAAAAGCAAGGTCAATACGCAATGCCCTGTTCAATGTATCTCCAAGCAGCAATAGATTTGTAAACTGAATAGCCTGCTGAGCAAGCAAACGGTGCTCTAAATCTTCCATGGTAAAAAGAAAAAAAATTGATGAAGGACCCAGCAATACGTAACTGAAACGAAGTACATCAATTATTTTTAGTACCAATATAATATAGGCTTGTCTAAAGAGCACCGATTTCTTGATTAGGCTGATTGTTAATTGACTGGCCGATTCAAAACAGCAAGGTCAATACGCAATGCCCTGTTCAACGTGCATCTTCAAGAAAAGCCAGTAGTACTAGATTTGTAAATTGAATTGGAAATAAGCTGCGCTACAAACGGTGCTCCGCAACTCTCTTTTCATAAAAAGAAAAACATGAAGTGCCCTTGATGATATTTATATCGTTTTACTTATCATTTTATAAAGTACGTTTAAAAAGAATTACTCTAAAAGATGCTCTTTCATTATTGAAAGAATTTTGAAGTTCGACATCATTACCAAATAAATTTATGAGGCCTGAGTGAACAGTGCTAATTACAGGTCTCATCGCTTAACAGCAGACTGAGAAGAAAAAATGCCACTCAGAATTGATTTTGAATATATTATAAAAATAATATTTTCAATAACTATGAAATTAAAGTGTTAAAGAATGAAAACGTTTCTACAAGCCTTACAAATAGTGCCTTTGGTTACCTATCCTGGAAAGGTACAAACTTTCTCTTTGATCTACTAATCGTGTTGTATGATTAACAGGTAATATTTTAGTCTCGATATCCTTAAGGTATCCTGTGTTTCTATATCTGTTACACTCACCTAATTATAACATAGCAACGAATAACTCGTCTTTCTTGATTACACAAAAAAAAGAAAATACCAGCATACAGCTGCATTTCTCTTGTGAGCAATCAAGTTTTCATGTTCTGCTAAATCCCACTGTCGAACGAACTTTTCAGCTTATACTTATCTATAAATTCAGGAGTTTTGAAAGTCCTGTTTGATATTTATTGACAACATCAAAAGTCAGAATTGTAATCTTAATCTCTAAAATTTTTATAACTAAGAAAAGGCATCAGAAAGTTATCTCCCTTCCTACCAAGTATAACACTTACCTCAGTCAAAAAATGTTCCTTTGGGACAAATCAAAACTTCAATTAATATTTCTTTTATTTTTACCAAATTTCGTTATATCTCATTATCGAATTTTGGTTTGCCATGTACAGTTACTAACACTGCACATATTGAAAGAACATCATTCCGTACCCCTGCGGCGAGAATCATTGGGATCCCTGATCAATTGAATAGTCATGGAGACACATATTGGCACCATGTTCCAACGATCCAATTTTTTATACAGATGCCATATAAAAAAAAGTCTCCTTCAGAAAAAGCATTTTATGCATATTGTCCAGCATATCCGCCAGTTGCCTAATGCAGTGGCCGGCAAACCGCTGCTCGCCAGCCGCAGTTTGCTCTTTAGCCACTTGGGAGTGGCTCGGCCACGAATCGATTTCGACTACGTGCGATTATTTTAATATTTGGTTTTATTTAATGATACTAGCTAGTTTCAACAGACTCTTATAAACATGATTCTTGAAGAGAATTTGGCTCTCAAGAGAAATTTTAATCGTTGTACTATTGGTCTATTTTACTTCTATTGATCTGATTGGCTCTTTTGACTAATGAGATTGCGGACCACTGGCCTAGTGGATTCAGGCTTGACATGAATGAGGAGAATTAATAGGAGGAAGAAGATTATGGATTCTATCTTGTGGCCTAGAGAGTATTTTTCAAAAACTTTAGATTCATATGCAGTTCAGCAACGGAGAGGTAGTTGTAATCTGGAGGTTTTCCTAGTTTCCCACCAAGCAAAACGCAGATGTACCCAAGCTTCCTCCGAAAGTCCTCCAATAAGAAAGATATATCCCTCATATTCGAGCCAAGTGGGATTTCTACTTCAGCCTTACACAGGTGCTCAAAGGTCGCTTTGACCAACAAAAGATGCGAAGCTTTCCCTTTTTCATTACAAATTCACTCATGGATTTCACTTGATATACTAAACCAAGTAGGCTTAGTACCACCACCACTTGTGTCAATAGCATATCGATCTTGATCTGGCATCTTTCTCTGAGTATATCGTTAGTTTCCTGATTGCACTCCTTTGATGCTATTTACCTGTCTTAAAAACGTCAATTAATCTTTGTTCAAACACTTATAGATCACAACTATGGACGAGTTTTTTGTTTTGTTTATTTGCAGTAAAGCAGGACTTCCACCTTACCCAGCAACTTCCGGTGATCATGTTAAGTCAATGGGAGCCTTCACAATTTAAAAACTCTGTTTGAAGATATTAATTAATGTATAAAGTGGAGTTTACTAATCTTATGGCTTACAGATACTTTGAAAATATTAAATTTCATGTTCCTATTGTTGTATCTCCCAATGTTTACTTAAAATAAGAGCCTAATTTTTCGGAAAGGTGGCCATAATTATTCTTTATCGCTTTTTTTGGCGCTTTGTGTACTCAACAAAGAACTGATTCGAACTTGGCGCTTGATATGGAATCTAATTGGATTTGGCGATCGCTTAAATTTGAGGGTTACTGGAAAACGGAATTGAACCCTCACCACAGAAGTTCTTTGAAACCATATAAACAAATCAGAAAAATCGTCCATTGTTTCTGTACCTGAGATGTAAACTATTTAAGTCTGATTTTGATGTTTTCATAACATTTGCAGTAGCCCTGCCACATCTTCTGTTGGGAAAAGTGTCGAATATTAGATCAAAAGGATAACTCAAAACATAAATTACACATTGAAGTACTTTGTGCGCTGGAACTTCTTTTAGCTCTCCTGTAAATTGCTAAATTTGTTACTTTAGATAGCTTATCTCTTACACACAGATTTATTTCTTGAAAGTGTCTGTAATTTGAAACGCATTATTTCTAATTCAACATCTATCATTTCCGGAAAGCTAAGATTTCACAATTAATGGTTGGTAAAATCGAATTAGAATAATGCTTTATATAAATGAAGGATCATATGCAGAGTTAACTGGTAGTAAAGAAAATCACACATTCGAGAAAATCAGCATTTTTTCAACCAACGTTTGTAAAATGAGCATGAGTTAGATTTTTATGATTATAAGAGAGGAAGCTGCTGTCTATTGTCGGAAGAGACTTAAAAAAGCACCAAGAGAGATTTTACAGAAAAAAATCCCATTCCAAAAACTCCAGTGTTAGTAGTTTAATGTTCGATCGGAATCTTTCTTAATGATAGACTGGAACTTCTTTCAGGACCAGTATAAAATGCGTACGTGAACGTATAATTTTATGTGTAAGGAAAGAAACGAACGAACAAAAATTCGCTTGTCCTTTCTTTCTTGAATCCTTTCGTATTATACTCCTTTCTGTTGTTAGAGGGGAATATAAATTTTTTTATTTTTATTTATTTCTCTAATGACAATGATAAAAAAGACATTGTATCAGTTTTATGCATTTATTCATAAAAGCTAAGAGGAACTTTCATTAATAAATCACATTATGAAATTAATTTTGCATTAATAATTTCAATTATACAGTTGAGCGAAAATCTATTTAAATGAAAAGCAGAGAAAAAATTGGGCCGCGGTGGCCTAGTGGTAAGGTCTCGGCTTTGGGGCCGGAGGGTTCCAGGTTCGAGACCCGATTCCACTGAAGATCCGCCGTGTATGGGGCCTGTTGCACGTTAAATCATACGTAGTGGTCAAACGTCCTCCCGTTGGTGTGGCGTGGAAGTTTGGAGAGGGGGGTGCCAGCTCAGATGTCGTCCTCGTCATCTGACCGAGGTTCAAAATTACGAGGTCCGTCCCCAAATAGCCCTCGTGTTGCTTCAAAACGGGACGTTAATGTAACTAAAACTAACTAAGCAGAGGAAAATTAGCGTGGAATGAAAATGAAATGGGTTCAACCTTCCTTCGCGTTCGACTTGGATGTAACTTCTTTAAGAAGCTGTAGAAAAAGCGACTGTGAATATATAATTTTGCTTGTTTGGAAAGAGAAGGAAGAACAAAAATTCAGGAGACTTTTTGTTTTAATCCTTTGTACTCTCAAAAAGAGCTATTATATATTTTTTTATTAATTTCTCTATGGCAATGATAAGAAGAAAAAAAAAAAAAACATTGCGTATTATATTGTGCAAAATTCCAAATTTTTTCCTTTATTTTTTATGATGAAATCAGACGATCTTTTTCCTTCTCAGCAGCACTTTTTGCAATTTGCTCCATACTATCAAATTACTCTCTATGATTAGAAATCCCCTTTAATGTGTTATTCTAACTATAGATGAATAGACTTGACGATACTTAAATATGATGATATAGACTTGAACTAAATACTTAAAACCTAGAAAGAAGTATGAAAATATTTATTTTATCTCTGTATTTAAACAAGCCAATTTGTGCTATAGAACTTCGTAATTTTTTTTCAGTAATCTCTTTTCCTAAACTGAAAATAGCATCATATTAATGTTAAGAATTCTTAGATAGATTTGTCACATAAAAAGTCTGTTTCAGAATGTTATCTGAAATAAAGAAATTTCCAGAAATTCTCAATTCGAGATGATTAAGTTTTACGTTTGGACAGGTACTATTTTTTTAGATTCTACCAAATTTAAAACATGCCTAGAACCAATGATGGAAGCTGGTATAGTGTTGTTGCTGCACTCAGCGCTTAGATCTACATTTATAGGATTGATTTATAAAAAGGGCGGAAAAGGCAGCTTGTATTGTTCTTCTTCTTACCGATTCAATTCAAAAAGACTTTTAAACTTTTCATGCCTTTTCTTCATTTATTTTTCTTTGGTTTCTTTTCCATGGTTACCAATGCACGTGAAGAAGGATTTTCTTACCGAGATATTTAAAATTAAACAACTATGGTCAGGCTTATCATGCAATTTGAAGGCAGCCAATTACAAATGCATGTCAGCAGTAAGCAAGCTAATTGGAACAATGGCAGGTTGCCAATATCTGGAGAAAAAGCAATTATAGCAACAAACACATGTCGATATCAAATGGAATGATAGTAAAAAATATTTCAAGACATAATTCCAGAGACAAACTGGTAATTCAGAGGTATTCTAATAATGTCTTATTACAAAGCATTAATGCTAAACTGCATATTTTTAAACATAAAATAAAAAAACCTGTACTGCCTCAAACACCTGCACAGTACACTACGATCAGAAAAACTACTAGAAATGCAATTTCTTTTCATTTGTTGCTTTTAACTGATGTATTAAGAAATCAGAGTTCATGTACTGTTAAGTTATCATAGAAGAGATAAGAGTAATGAATTCATTTTTAAAAGAAAATAATATGGCATAACATCCTTATATTATCAAACATCGCGAAAATACCTACTTATTAATAACATTTAACCATACATTGATCAGCCTTTAACCTTACATTAGTTTTAATCACTACCATTTTTGCCATTTCTAAAATTAATTGTGAATAATTTAATAACTGATTAAGAGAATTATTTGCTTCTACATGTCTGATTTGAAGAATATTTTTAGTAAACAAATTTTAATGAAACAATTAGCGATTTTAATTTATTTTGATTAAATTTTAATATTACTATTAATTAAAATTTATTATTAAATTTGATATTAATAATAATTATTAAATTTAGTATTAATAATAAAAATGTACGTTTAAAGGATTTAATATGGAACTACTAATACGGAATGCATAAGTATTTAAGATTTCACCTTTGTCGTTTGAAAAGACTGAAAAATATGAATTTAATCAAAATTGAAATTAATAAGAAAATGAATTACTTTTCTTTTAGTCTTCTTACGAAATAAAGCATTTTAATATTAAATGCTTGGAACTAAGAGTATGTACATGGCCAAATTTAGCAGCAAAATAAATAAATAATAATAATAATAACGGGTAAGAAAAGTTTCAAAATATCTACGGCTTTATAAATTCTGGATGAAAGAATAATATGGCGTTTTGAAAAGCCAAACAAAATAACCTGAAAAAGAAACTAAATTTCTAAAAACAATATCAAGGAAATATTAAAAATTTCATTTAAAAATGGAAGAAACTACAGGAATAAATTTTGCTGCTTACATCTTGAAACTTTCTATTCAGATAAAGCCGGTGAGTGTTATTTTATAATTAAAATAACAATAACTAGGTCACTTTACAGATTACAAAAAGTAGATTTAATTTCCAAGTGATTCTGTTTTTTTATTTCTTTGTTTAGCATAAAAATGTTATAAACGGTCACCTAGTTGTCCGTTTCAAAAACTGATTTGGGGCAATTGGGCTCTTAGTACCCAGTCAACCCGAATTTCTTAATTAATAAATTTTGTATTCCTCAGTATCTCTCCTCTGTATCATCAGTATCATCTCTGCAGAATCGCAGGAGAAACTTGGGGTATCAACAAGAACATCAGAAGGCTATTGTATAAAACATTTATAGAAAGAACACTATGCCATGGAGCAGCTGCCTGGGGACATAATATGACATCCCGACTCCAAAAAAAGCTGGACTCCATCCAACGTCTGTTCCTTCTTTATATTACTGGTGCATACAGGACAATCCCAATCGCTGCACTCCAAGTGCTCACCGGTCTTCAACCCCTCCACCTACAAATCCAACAAGAAGCAACTTATGCCCGAGTTGCTCGAGTAAGATCTTTATCCAACTGTTTCACCGTTATATTCTTTCCAACAGATTACGAGAGCAAAAAGCAGTGGAATTCATATTCACCCCCATAATTTTCATCTCCACAATCAAATTTAATTCGTAGAAAATCACAGAGACTCAGGAGTCAAGGCTATATATACTGATGGGTCTAAAACGGACGAAGGCACTGGTAGCGCATATTGCATTCTCGAAAACTATGGAATAATAGCCTCATGGCAAAGTAAACTTGATCACAGCAATTCGGTTTTTGTAGCTGAAATCCTTGCAATTAAAATGGCAATTGAAGCAGCTTCTTCCCTTCATAGACCAATCAAAATTTCAATTGACATTTTGTCAAGTTTGATGCCCATACTTAATCCTAAATCCCACCATAGTATGGTCCGAGAGATCCAAACCCTTTTGCTCTCCCATTCACCTGACACACATTCCTCCACACATTCACCTGAAATGGCTTAAAGCCCACGTCGGTTATTTAGGCAACCAATGCGCAGACCAATTAGCCAAAGAAGTCATCACAAAAGACGACCCTTTCTTTCTACCTAAGCCACTTTACTACCTGAAATCTGAGATTAGGTCAGCAGCTTTAAGCATCTGGCAAGACGACTGGGATAACCGAGAAACTGGCCGCAGTACACACGATATAGTGCCTGGGGTCCCAATCAAGCCAGTAGGATGGAATAGAGAAGAGCTAATGTTCGTTACAGGACACGGGCCCTTCCCTTCATACCTTCATCGCTTCAATCTTCGAACACATGACAACTGTTCGTGTGGAGAAAAAGGAGATACAATGCACTATGCCACAAAATGTCGGTTTACCTTCTGGCATTTCCAGACTCCTACAGTGTCAATTAAATTACAGTGGTTGAAAAACATTCTCACGAATAAACTTATCAAGAACCCGACTTCAACTCCCGATGCGCTTCATATGTGTTGAGAACAATCTAATTGTAGAGGATAATCATTGAGCATGCATCCACCCAGACTGACACACACTTCCGGCTACTTATGACTCTTCTTTTTTTTTCCTCTACGTATCTTTTATTTTTTACTATTTCTTTTTGTTTTCTATGTTGTTCTGTCCAATGTGTGTTTCTTTTTCATTATTATTTGTTTTTGTACCTGTTATTTGTTTTTGTCCTTTCTTAAAAAATAAAATTCACTTCTATCCATCCTAACCGGAAAGGAGCCAAATGTCTCTAAACACGGAGATGCAGGTGGTGTAATGTAATATAATGTATTCCTCAGTATTCATATCATCGCTGCCATATATTAGCATATACTGTTTGTCCGCCACGAGAACTGTGGCCGCCAAAATGGCGTTAACGGCGGTCGCTATAGCAACTGGTTATACTAGTGAAGATCCATTTCGAATAGGAGGAATCCGACGGAAGTCGGAGTTTTATTTTATTCTTGGCGCTAGTTTGCGGTGGTCAAAAGAGTAGTTGATCATTCGTTTTCTCGGTTACCATACATAGCCCATTTGGCGCTAAATGCGTCATTGTAGCACATTTGAATGAACTTCTTCCTACTGGAAATGGATTCTTCCTGTCTCTATAGCGACCGCAGTAAGCTAGACATTTTGACGGCCACAGTTCTCGTGGCGGACAGGCAGTATGGCAGTGGTGTAATCATCTAATGTCAAGAATGGCAAAATATCTATGGTCTCCAGTCTTAGGAGAGCCTGATCCAAAGTGTTACAATTATAGATTCACATACACACTGCTACAGTTAACCCTAAAGGGCTGAAAAATAGACCCCCTACCCTAAACAGTTTCTGGGAGCCCCATATTATCGAGTCACGCCATTGATCTAAGGAATATTTTTTTAAAAAAAGAAGAAGAAGCAGGGAAGAGAATGAGACTGGAAAAGGACTAAAAAAATAAAAGAAGTCTAGGATATTCTTGGAACTAAACTAAATACTAAAGCTAAAATAAAGAAGAAAAAGCAATGAAAGAAGTGAGGAAAAGTATTTAGATTCGTTTAAATTACTCCAAAATCGTCCATCACAGCTGACGTAAGAGGATGAAGACGTAGTGCAAAGAAACGCATGTAGACTTTTTTACATTAGATTTAAAAATTAAAATGAAGGCAAAAAATAAAAGCGTTATCACATTATCTAAGAAGTATGAATTTGAAGTTGATACAAGAAAAAAATGTCACTATCAAATGTTATCAAATGAAATAAAGATAACTTGATTCAATGAGCATGCGTTGAGAAAAATATTCTGAAAATTGCCTGTCATGAAACTGAGGATAAGTGAAAATCTTCTTTAGAATTAGTGTCCAAAGAAAGTAATATCTCCATCGTAGCTTTAACATTGGCAAAAGCACGCGAGTGAAAGATTTGATGATACTGAGATTGGCTTGAATGCCATTACAACAATAAAAAGCATTGTTACAAATTGTGTTTTAAATTAATTTTGAAAAGTTTATTAAAATTAGAGTAAAAATTATACGGAAATGAAATTGATGACACTGAACAGCTAATTTTTTGAATTTTAGGGTGGTGTAAAAATAATTTTGGTGGGATAATATTTTCGGAAGATATCGCAGGAAAACGCCAAAATCTTTCTTATTATCCAAAATTTTAATTAACTATTATAAAAGTTGATATCGAATTTTCTCTTGAAGATTCAACAAAGCTGTTGATTTAATCTTTACAGATATAGGAGGAATCTTGAATCAATTTTTTTATTCTCAAATTCATTATCAGGTGTCACGCGCATGGAATCTAAATTTAATTATATTGATAGTAAAGTTTTGAATATTTTAAAATAATTTATAGTCATCAAGAAAACACATGTGTGCCAAATTTCAAAACACATCAAAAAGTGAGTGTAAACTCAATTACGATTAATTACGAATTAATTAAAAACACAAAACAAATCAAATTAAATAACAGTGTGTAAATATAAATAAAGTGCCAGGCACACCATATCTATTTACAATCTTTTTTACTCGTGCATTCGCTTCATGACCTTAACCTAAATTTTGATTAATGCAAAGAATTTTCTAGCCTTTTTAAATGTCTCATCATAAAAAAAATTCATTAAACATTCTTGGTTCAGCCGTCTTTATTTCGGTTGTTTTTATGCAATTGAGATAATATGCATTTTTACCTACTTACTATCTTATCTTATGCACGACAAAGCTCTGTATCGAAATTGAACATTCAAGCGACCAAATTTCGTTTCGTGACAGGCACTGATTTTATCAGTTCTACAGTTATTTTAGTTTTCTTTAACGCTTGTTATTTTCTCATTTTTCTGTAACTTATCCTATTAAACTTTTTGAATTTCTCCTGTCACTTTTGAAACAATGTAACTTTTTAGCATTCTTCCGTCAGGCCTAACTTGCCAAAAGAGATAACGATAAACAACTGCAACTTGGAACGTTATCTCCACTGCCAAAGTATATTGGGAGGAGTGAAATCTTTCAAAAATCTGTTAAAATCTTCAATAAATAAATACAAGAAATATGAATAAGTTATCTCTTAAATGGTTTTAACTGAAGTTTGTGCAATATCCAGGATATTTTATCGCATACTGGCCGCCATAAGCGACAAAATGGTTTGCAGGAATTTTTGGATGTTTTATTTAAATTAAGTACCTTATGCGTAGCGTCATTTTAATGATTTCCTCAGCAAATTACTACTGACAATAATAAACATTTAATCTGTACCGTTGCCTTACTCTTCTTCTGTTTTTTGTAGTAGTTTAGTTTAGTAATATTAACGCCCCGCGTTTTCAAGCAACACATGGGCTATTTTGGCAAAGGACCTCATAATTTTGAACCGCGTTCAGATGATGAGGACTACACCTGAGCTGGCACACACCAGTTGGGTTTATAATAGTTTTAATGTTGTGTTGTGTGTGTTGGTGTGTTTGTGTTTGTCCAATTTGTGTGGATTTTCAAATATTTTTTATAAATTGGAGTTTTATGGTTTACTGCGTTAATGTGATTGTGTTTGAACACCGAAATTGGTGCAGTTTGTTTGTCAATGGTTTATTTTCTCTCTGCTCTGATGGATGGGTATTTAATGATTCTTTATATGTATGTAATAATTGTTGTTTTCACAGAGGTAACCCCCGCTCCACCTCCCTACTACACTAACTCCCTCAGAACAAGTCATCTCATGAACATATAATGGAACGAAGACAAGATGTGCCCTCCCAGGACCTGCTCATCTTTTCCAGACTGATTGACTACATGTTTGAAGCGAAATTGCGTCATCTTCATACCACCAATAATGATCCAAAAATGCTAAAAATCTCTCTTCCAACTATTACTCCGTTCACTAAAATATCTTACTCTTTTTTTCCCTCACTCTTGTATTCATCCGAGAGTATCTTATCTTTTAAACTCCTAATACCAACTAACACTAACTATGCCCATTTTTTAATAGGTGAGACACATGATGCTGCGCAACTTTTGAAGCAAAATCTACTGGAATGGAGATCGTAGGTTCACGCCCAGGCTCTCTCAACAAATGCTGTATTGATGGTGTCATTGTTGTTTTTACATTTTTGTGGATATTCTTTTGTATGTTTTTGCTCTCCATCGACCAGACGAGCAGTTGTTCATATCTAAAATGTAATTAAATACCACCCATGTTTTCGGGTGATGCTTGTACGCCTTTAAAATTTTAATGGTTCCGCGTGGGGCTTGGTGGTGATGGTTCCCTGGTGTCTTGACGCTCCTTGGTGTCTGGGCGCTCCTTGGTGTCTGGGTGCTCCTTGGTGTCTGGGTCCTCCTTGGTGTTTGGGTCCATGCGATCCTGGTTCTGGGATTCAACTTATGCTCTCCCCACCCAAGGCTAAAATGCCATCTTTAACCTCCGTCCTGTTAGGGCCTTACACTCTGTAGGGTAGGCCGGGGCGGAGTGAGTTTTTGAGTACCACACCAGTGGAAAGATATAATGGCTCCGAAATAAAGTTACTGACGTAACTGCAAGCGTCTGCTTAGAAGTAAGTACACGTGGTCTTACGATGTGATGTAAATTCACGTTCTTTCCTTTTCTGTAAGATATTTAATGGGTTTGGAAATTAAATTATTGCTGCGCATTTGAAGGGTATCACGTGAGCAGAATCGATTCTTATACGATTCACCGGTGTTAATACAATTTAACTATATTAAAGAAAGTCGGCTTTTAGAAATGGACAGATAATAAAAGTTTTCTTAACTATTATCATTATTGGCTTCTGAAAAAATAGTCTTCAGAATAAAGAACTAAGAACAAGAATCAACTACTTTATAAAAGTCAAACCGTTTGATCTTTGCAATTTTAAAACTATTAGAAGCATGCATTTTGCTACTTTTCTTTTTGCATGTGATCTAGCCGAATTTTATATTCAAAAATAACCGCAAAAGTATGTTAAAAACACAAAAGAATTTTTCCCATTTAGGACAGATAACGCAAATTAGGTTCTAATTTTAAAATCCAATGGTTAAAATTATTTACATCACTTAACGAGCATGTGTGATACGAGTCGAAAAGGAAAGTAAAAGCCGTTTATGAATTAATGGTTAAGGAATAAACTATTTTTTCTCGAATTTTAGCAGTATAAAAGAAGCATTGCTGTTTTAACTATGTCTGATGATAAACTAGATTTGATAAAAAAGAAAAATCCAGTAAGAAGATGGAAATCTTACAGACATGACTGCTACCATCAATGTGATTAATCGGTTATTATTAATAATAAACGGTCGTTATTAACAATAATCGCATAAAAAATCTGGTTATTATTAACAATAGCCGATTTGTCACATTGACGTAATATAAATTTTTAAATTGATTAGCGAAAATTCAAATTCTCGACAGATTAAACACACAACTGGCCGGAGAGAAAAGAGCACAAACAACATCGTATCCATACTTACGGTACCTGTAAATAACGCTTTACCCTTACGTACAGTAGCTGTAAATAATACTTTATCGTAGGTACAGTAGAGTTTAACATTGATTATTTGGGACTTTATCAACCGAGGTCTCTGTTAACCGAACAGATACCTGAATACCCAACAGTGTTTTTTATTTTTATATAAAATCAACAAACTTTTTAGAAAATGGTTTCAAAGTTGGCTTCGGAGCCAATTTTCGCTGATTTTAGCGATGCAAAGTCTTGTAAAATGTCATTATCGGGAGGTTTTTTCCTACTTTTAGAAGTTATTTAAAGACACATTTGAAAACACAATTCAGTAAAACGGTACTTCAATAGTGATGTAAAGAATTCCATCCAATTTCATGAAAAAAAAAATGCCTTTGTAAATGTGTCGGAAAGTTTCGCGTTGTTGAGCGGGGAGAAATATTTTTTGAGAACACCTTTAAAGAAACATTAGAAAATGTAAAGGAAACACTAAGTAACATTCTCTTATGAAAATTAATTAAAGTTTTAAAAAATGCATACAAGAAGTTCGATAAAAAAGTTTTTAAAATTCTAATATGTGGCAGTATTTGAGGAACTATTTTTATATTTTCAGCTAAACAATTTTGGAAGTCCTTGTCGAAAGAAACAAAGTCACGATTAAAAATTCAGCCTCTATAAACCGAGTTTTCGATTATCCAAGGTAATTACGGTCATGATCAGCTCGCATAATCGAGGCTCTACTGTAATTGCAAATAACGTTTTATCTGTGAGTACAAGTATCTTGAAATTACGCTTTATCCGTGTGGGTACACTACCTTCAACTAACGCTTTATCCGTGGGCACGGTACCTGTAAATAACTCTTAATAATAACGTCTAATACCTACACTGTAAAAAATTTTAGTGTAACACAACACCAAAAATGGTGGCAACTACTTTACACCAAAAGTGATGCAATAAAACACCAACCATTATTTTTGGTGTAGTGAAACACCAAAGATAATTTTTGGTGTAATCAAACACCAGGGATAATTCTCGGTGTAATCAAACACCGGGATTGTTCCTTTACACTACTTTTGGTGTAAAGTAGTTGCCACCATTTTTGGAGTTCAGTAACACTAAAACACAGGGCCCATGTAATACATAAAATATTTTATATCCTGACACGAAACACCATCAAAAGTAAGAAAAATCAGCTGGTTATTCAAGTATACTAGAAAATAAATTACTTACCTATAAGACATATATGAATATTATATAAAATATAGTTATACATGAATGTTGTCAAAATAACACAAAAACAATAATATGCTTAAGACATTAAATACATGTGGGTGGGTGTATATTAAACAAATTTTATTACAAGATCTGAAAAAAAAATCCTTAAGATTCAATAGCTCCGAGAAGTTCTAAACTGAAATCATTAAAAAATTATTTAAAATAATCCAAATAAAACTTTGAATCACAGGAGTGAAAACACACGCTCGCCAACACTCAAGAATCACGCTGTGATTCTTTTGGGATCATTACTTGACAGTTATGAGTGCCTACTAGTAATAGGTAATTATAAATACATTAATTACTAGAAGTAAATTTAAATTATTTGAATAGCAAGAAGTTCTAAGCAAATTCCTTTTAAAAACCTGAAACTAAACTTTAAATTACTAAAAACTAAATAATCAAATTATAAAATTAAAAATTTACCTTCATTCCATATATATGTAAATGTTAGAAAGAAATTTGAATGCTAAAATGTATGATAAGATGTTTTCTAACACAAATTATTTTCATCAATCAGAAATCAGGCACTTAAAACTTCTTGGTACACACAATTGAATTTCAACAGTTTCATGAGCCCTAACTTCATTCCAACAAACTTCTAAATATCCACACTTATCAATGAATTGTTGCTCAGAAAAGCTTCGCCACGTGCGTGCACACTCTCTGCAATAAGTATTTAGCCAAGAAAGATATAACTTTTCTCACTGGGTAGCTATTTATATGTTAAAACTTCAGAAAATTTGAGTTTTCGAAAGATGAGTTAACCCATTTCACAAACTTTTTGCTTAAAGAGTACACTTTCAAGTGACAAATGGCTTTAAATAAGTCCAGATTCACTATTAGAAATTAAAACTCATAATAATTATTTACTTTTACCTTTATAAAATTGACAAAATAGCCTTTTTAAAAAATTTTAAAAAATTCTAAAATTCTTGGTTTTGACACCAAAATTTTACTTTTTTTCACAGAAATAATGATCAGCCACATGTATACACGTTAAAATAAAATTGGTTCTAATTTAAATGCACAGAGAATATTAATCAGGGCGAATTCGAACTAGGCTTAGTAAAGAAAATTTCAGAAGCATATACGAATTACATGTAATAAAATTCTTAAATGCAAATGACATACATATAAATAAAGTTATATTTATCATATGAAAACTTAATTATCTTTATTATACAACTAACAACCTTTTATAACGTTTCTGTGTAACGGCAGCAACCAACGGAACAGCAAAGTTGTTTACAAATAACCTATCGTTGCCATCGGAGACTTTCCAAACGTACTCCAAAATTGGTGTTTCTATAGGTGAAAATAATTCACGAATGGTGTCAGGTGCGTGTGAGCAGGGTGTAAGGATTCACCAGTATTGGTGTTGGATGCAAACAACACCACTTAAAGTGTATAAGAACGCTTGATTTGGTGTTAACTTTAAATAAAGTGTTTGTTCACGCAGTTTTTAAGGTTTTTCAACACCAAATTTGGAGCAACATTACTCCACAGTTTTTACAGTGTACTTATAATAACGTATAATACCTAAAAATAATCTCTTCGTTAAATTCAGCCCTACCGAAGAAGATACTTCAGGGCGAAGGTAAACTTCTTAGAAAACAGAGGAGATCTAAACTCTGTGATCCGTACTATGGAATCTTTCCCGCAGTGGTTCGATTTAAAATCGGAGATTAGAAGACCTTTATCGGAAAAATCCCGGAAAGTATTAACATGTGCTTTGGCTACTTTTTTCGCTCCTTAACCTCCGCAGAGGGAGACAGCCCCCCTCCCCTCCCAACCTCCTTCTTTACTGGCCTCAGATATTTTTAAAGGGTTGTTTGGTATCCCGTAAAGTGATTCTCTTTATTTTTTCTGCTACTAAATTTTTTTATCTCTTACGGCATTATAAAATGATCAATCAA
>BGPR01006205.1:67166-77806 GCA_013235015.1 Araneus ventricosus | reverse complement strand
CTATGTAAAGTAGGAACACGGTTAGAGTGGGCACCTTGTAGGAAGTCAATGTAAAGTAGGAACACGATTAGAGTGACCACCTTGAAGGAAGTCTATGTAAAGTAGGAAATATATGTATTAAGTTTTACGTATGTTTCTAAACGTTGCCCGTCCTTAAATTTTGCGTCTAGTGATTACCTTTTGGCTTAATCGTAAAAAAATTATGCAAACCGTTATAATTTTTTCTCATTTATAAAAAAATAAATTCATCCAATGAAGCCAATTTACGTGACTTCGCAGTCGCATGACAAAAATAAGCATAAAGATACACCCGGCCTGCCTAGGCATCTGGGTCAATGAATAACTAAGCTGCCGTGACAGAATTACGGGCTGTTACCTAATGGCCACCACGGGCCCCGGCGCAGACATCTATCCCAGGAGGTAAGCTCTGTCATCGAAAATGTGGTCAGCACAACCACACCACTATTACTGTAATCACCAGGTAAGCGAAAACCTGCTAACTTATCTGGCGTCTTCTCATCCTTATGTTAGAGTTGCCCCTCGGAGGGACACATGACAAAAATAAATATGAATATCACCTAACGTCTAACTTCACATTATCTTACGCCATATGTTGTGACGAAATACTAAAAACAGCAAATAAAAAATATGTAGTGGATTTCGAAATTAAACTGTCACCATACATTTGAAAGATTCCCATGATTCACACATCATTTCATTCATGTGTGAAAGACATGAATGAATAGAAAAATGAATGATTGGTGGTTGGATGACTGTGAGAGATATTTCATGTGAATAGTAAAACTTTCCCTCACAGAATAATGATTCCCATTTCAGTAAATTTTGTCTTCAGGCTTAAATCAATCTTTTTGTCAGGCTCGACGTTAAAAAAACTGCAATGTGTCGGAGATGGAGGACCCTGAGTCCATGAGGTCCTAGTCAAACAATCCTATCCGGAGCATTTTAAATGTATCACGTGGGCATGCATTAACTCAATTAAAATATTTCATATACCGCGAACGGAACCTCAATGTTTATCTCATTTTCGAACCCTCTCTTCCGTTTAAATTCTTTGGGGCAGCCATTCGAACGAATTTGGCAGCTAAAACCCACACTTCACTTTCTGTAAGACATTTGCATCGGAGTCCACTTCCTCGTAAACATCGCTCTAAATTCAGCGAGAAGGAATGAAGCGATGGGAAATCTTATCTCCAAGAAAAGTCTAAACAGATAAAGCGTTCAAGAACCGTAAAGATGCAAAGTGAAATAGATTAGTTCTGTATGGGAGGGCTGTCTGTGTTTGTTTACCGCCTCCGTGTCACTTGAGCGAAGTGGTCGAACAGATATCTCTCTTTATCTCAACAGACCTCTTGATCTCACCCTCTTCCCGCCAACACTCGGAATGTCATTCTGCACCAAGTATTGTCGTTCCTACGCTTCGCCAAATGAAGTCCTACGTTCATATCCATTAAAAGACATGGCTTTAAAAGACATGGCTTCTGATCAATATCCTTTGTATCTGCAAAAGGCTTCAGTCATTTGTCTTCAATACTCAATTTCATAGTTGCTGATCAGTTTTGGTTGGTATTATTTTTCTATGAATAATTTTTTAGATATACAAGCTGGTTGAATAGAATATGAGTGTTGCCAGTATCGAGAAAACGGGACAAATAGTCATATGGGGCTAAGAAGTGAAATACGGCGACAGTCTCGTATATACGGGACGTATGGCAACCCTAGCTGTAACCAATCCTACATTATGCAGTGATGTAGGATTGGTTACAGCTAGGAAACAGCTATTGCCTTTCGGCACAACCTTCATTTTACCTATTCTAATTAATTTTGAATATTTAATTATTAGTAAATAAAAAATAATAAGAGTTTTGCCATGTAATTAAGTTTCTGTAAAGGAATTACTAATTTTTAATTAATTTTAATTAAAAATTGAACTTTAAAATAAATATTTTCGATTGTTTTTCTAGCATTCCTTACTCTCGTTTATAAAATACAAAGATTAATTAACAAACTGAAAAACATACATAAGACAAAATCAAAACGGCAATATAAACCAAAAATAAGAAGTTAATCCAGCAGATGGATTGATGGCAGATTTTTTTCCATAACTATTTTTAGTATTTATTGTTTTTTGTGTACTTCTCGTTCATAAAGATTTACTCAATTGCAGCTAAGCAATAAAAAGTCATGAAACTGTAAGATTGAAATAGATACAAATGTAGAGATGTAACTTTCGTATTTATTTATGAGAATAAATACAATATTTTTTCATTAATTTTTATTTATTAATAATTATCCTTCATTGTTTTATTTATATTAAAATTTCAGACCCACGAAAAAAATTTTGCAGCAGAAAAATGTTTAAAACTCTTCTTTTACCCTCTCTGGAAGGAAGAAGGTGCTTTATTCCCGACAATAGCTTCTTCTCTTCAGAAACTGTGGAGCGGAACGAATGCGATGTGCTACTGCGCATGTGCAGCAGTAGAAATCGGCACTTGTGAGAAGTTGCTCTCTACGAAGAGAGGAATGCTGTTTATCAGTGCATTTCCCCTGAGTAGTGAAAGCTCTAAAAAGAACGCTATTTGATTGCTGATTGATTAAAACATCGCGTGCAAAATTAAATAAATTATTATTTATACAGGGTGCCCACACTTATCGTGGTCCAATAGCTAATTTCTAAACCATTAGAGATAGGCATATAGTTCTAATTGGAAAAATGCTTTAAATAAAGGGAAGAATTATAATATATGTTTTTTGAGTGAATAAATGCATTCCTGAAAATGTCACAATACCTAACTTTTTATACAGTCCCCCGGTCCCATCAATCATATTTATTAAAATATTTTTGACACTCTATCATTTTAAATAAAAAGAGTCCCATTCTTCTGCGACTAAAACTGACCGAGTTACGGAGTTTTGAATATAGCTGACTTAGACCAATTTACACCATTTCAATAGCCGTCTTGAAGACGATGCACCAATCAACGAGCAGAATGTATTCAACGAGGCCGCTGATTGGTTAAAAATTATGCAATTCAAAGCACAATAATTCGGTCAGTTTTAGTCGCAGAAGAGTGGGACTATTTTTATTTAAAATGTTAGAGTGTCAAGAATATTTTATTAAATATGACTGATAGGACCGGGGGACCGTATAAAAAGTTAGAATTCGTAAATTTTTCAGAAATATATTTATTGACTCACAAAACATAAAATACAGTAGAGTCTCCCTACAGCGAATTTCTCCCTATAACGAAATTTTTAATTGGAATGTTAAATAACATTCAAAATATTCTCCATCTACCGAAGTGGTTGTCTCCCTATAACGAATTTTTTCAGACCTTTATCTTTTCGATTTTTGTCATTTTTGAAGAAAGTTGCTAATTTCTGGTCAAACAAATCGCTCACAAGTGCCTGTTTCTGGAACCACTCGCATTGTTCATTCCAGCGATAACACGTAACAATAGAATGCTATGTGAAGGGGAATGCAGTTGTGGGGACCTGGGTTTCTACAGAGGGAGCAACATTTCTACGGGTCAACATTCCAAGAATCGGGGTGGAAACAGCAAATGGATGTGACAATACGCATTTTATGTTTATCCGTGCTAGTACTTATTATTCTCTAAATTGGTGAATTGTCTTCACTTTTGAGCATTTTATTTATACAATAAAAATTAGTATAATTTTAATAAATTTATAATAAATATTACTTCATTTTTAATTGAAAGTCATAATTAAATATTTTTGAACTTATCGCACATACTGAAAGGTTTATAACGTTTACTTAAATAACTGCAAAAATCTCTGATCTCCGTATAACGAAATTTTCTCTATAGCGAATTTTTTAACTGAAACCGAGCGATTTCGTTATAGGGAGATTCCACTGTATAATTCTTCCCATTATTTAAAGCATTTTTCCAACTGGAATTATATCTCTATCTGTAACGGTTTAGAAATTAGTTATTGGACCACGATAAGTATCTACAACCTGTATATGCAACAATATCCGTAATGTGATGTGTTGAGACATTTTAACATAAGAGAAAACAGTCGCTGGTAAATGAAACGGGGATTCATTTCACTGATGAATGCGGATTCATCTCGAAAGATATCTATGCAAATCTGCTAGATTTAATCAACAGTTAATCGTTGAACAAACACGACACCGTTTATTCTATATATATATAACGTATTCGTGGTTGTAGTCGTTGAAAATAAACAGGCCGAGCAAAACTACCTCTTATTTTATTATCAATAGGAGAGTGGTGGATATACGTGCATCTCTGCTCAGGTTACAAGCGAAAGCGCAGCAGCAAAATCCCTGTATTCTCTCGGATGAGGGAATAACATATTGTCACGTGATCAAAGTGAAGGGAATATTGGGTATTTTTAATAAATTACGCAGGCGTTTCAGGGAAAAAGTCTGGTGCCAAAGAGACGCCGTCATGCTTTCCTGTGGGCACGTGAAAGCGATTCAATATTCTTTTAGTAATAAATATGCCAAAACGAGAGATTTAATATACCTCCAGCGCTGGAAAAGAACGAAACTGGAGTTTAAGAAAAGTGATTTTGGAATACGTTAAGATTTTAAAATATATAATATTAGAATTTGGAATGAAATTAAGTGAGATTATTACATATATATAAGATCATGCTTTACTGAAGGTGAAGTGTAGTCCATTTTGGCCATGGAAGAGACAATATTTGGCTTAATCTTCTTTTATTCAGGCATTGAGGATATTAGGTTATTTCTTCATAGGTAAAGGATTCAGTTTTGACGTAGCTCCATGACCAGTATTCAAAAGGTTACGCCTGAGCGGCGCGTTGTTGTTGTACGCTTACATGTTGGCGTGAAAGAAGAGCAGATAGGAATGCGCACAAAGTTTAAGTACCCAGAAAAGGGAATTTCCCCGGAAAAGGCACGTGACTCGAGAAGAAAGTTGTAGTGCTCTTATTACAATAGAAGTAGACGTAATTAAAATGAGGCGTCTTTAAAAGTGATTTAAGAATTAAAGAAGTTAAAAAATTAAAATATCACATTTATATATTGCATTTGGATTCACCTGGAAAGCATCTTTGCAAATAAATCATAACAGTGAATACTTAAGAAGTCGTGGGCTACATAAAAAGAATAATCGTGACATTTGCTTTATTTCATTTATTCTTTACTTGTTTACCATTCCGTTTTACTACAGAAAAATCTAGTAAGACAGTATCTTTCACGGATGACTGGAACTTCCAGAGTTCTTTTTAATGAGACACAGTATTTCTTTAAGGGAAAACATACAAGTTTAAAGGTTCTACGAGTTTACTTTCATGCGCATCATCTTGTTTTTTCTCCTTGAAAATTGTTTCTGAAGGCTACGTCATAGTTATGTTCAAACAAACAGAGACCACGCACATTTATTTTCTAAGTTAAAGACGACATGTCGTTACTTTGAAAAAAATTATTACAGGATGTTTGTATGCTAAATTCTTACGCAGTTCGGGAAAGAATGCATCATGAGTAAACATATGTGAAATGGAACATTTTATGGGGGAAGGAAAGAGAATGACTCTTAAAGAATTATACATTGGCTTTAACTCAAATATTAACATTTATCAGTTATAATATATCCTCATTTTTGAAAATTCTTATTCATGCTTGTTATTCTCAATTATGTTTAATTCGTTATCTCTGTTTATGAAATACTTCTTAAGGAAATTTTATATCCGAAATGTCCCAAACATTTTCCTGTTTGTATGAATGTTCTTTTCTAGTAATCAACATATATATAAAATGATTTCTTTGTTGTAGTCGTTAAATAAGGAACGGGCCGGGTTATTAACCAATTTTTATTTATTATTCATTATTCAACATATTATGAGAGTGGCGGAATGTACGTACAGATCGTATCAAAGTTCAAGTCAAAAAGAGAGCAGAAAATCCCTGCATTTTCTCAGATAAGGGATAAAATATAGACACGTGATCAAAGTGAAGGGAATATTAGCTATTTTTAGTGTTTTACGTAAGCGGTTTAGGGGAAAGTCTGGAAAAGAATTCGCGATTTATGTGTGCGGGGAAACGATTAAAATATTCTTTTAGTAATAAATATGCCAAACGAGAGATTTAATATACCTCCAGCGCGGGAAAGGAACGAAACTGGAGTTTTAGAAAAGTGATTTTGGAATACATTAATATTATACTAAGATTTTAAAATATATAATATTAGAATTTAAAGTAAAATTAAGTGAGATTATTACATATATGTATTTTGTTTCTGTACTTCTTTAGCGACCTTTTCTTATTTGAGTGTCAATGAGCAACATAATGACTTCTTACCAACCAGTATTTACTTTGAACGAAAATGAAAGCGTCCCTTAACAAGCAACACCACCTACCCCATTTTTTGAAATTTCAAAGAGGAAGAAAGTACTCAATTTTTCGCAACTAATAACGGATATTCCTGAAATTTTTAACATCTGATATAAGCATATGACCGCACCAGATATGAAAAAAATTCAGAAATATTCGTTATTAGTTGCGAAAAATTGAATACTTTCTTCCTCTTTGAGATTTCAAAAAATGAGGTAGGTGGTGTTGCTTGTTAAGAAACGAAATGCAATAATAGAGGAAGAAAGTACTCAATTTTTCGCAACTAATAACGGATATTCCTGAAATTTTTAGCATCTGATATAAGCATATGACCACACTAGATGTGAAAAAAATTCAGAAATATTCGTTATTAGTTGCGAAAAATTGAATACTTTCTTCCTCTTTGAAATTTCAAAAAATTGAGGTAGGTGGTGTTGCTTGTTAAGAGACGAAATGCAATAATAGAGGAAGAAAGTACTCCATTTTTCGCAACTAATAACGGATATTCCTGAAATTTTTAACATCTGATAGAAACATATGACCGCACCAGATGTGAAAAAAATTCATAAATATTCGTTATTCCGTCGATTTTAACTGTGAAAAAAATTATTAGTAATTATTTAAATCTCCTGAAGGTCCCTAATTATATTGCAACAAAAAATACTAACATCATTAGCTTTAACAATCTATAAAAGTACTTATTTAAGCAATTGTCATCATCATCCCTAAATGTTTTTTAATTTACTTTAAATAATAAATAATATTATCGAGTTCACAAAAATAAAGTTAAATTAAAATTAGCAGAGACAGAAAACTTTTATTTAAAATGAAGCCATTATTGCTAGTTTTAATAATAAGATATGAAATCAGTAATTTAGAAAAAAGTTTTGCAAAAAATGTAAGTTCATTCGGGGAAAAGTGCTCACATCGTGATAATCTACTTATTTGATTCTATTGGGATTCCTTTCTGTTACTAATCGCGCAACCGTTTTCATCAAAATAAATTTCAGCTTCATATTTCCGATAGTTTCTTAGGCCATCTCGCGATTGTAGAAAATAAAGATAGAAGACAGTAAAAAAAATTCACAGGAAAAGAAAAGTATAATCTGATTTTTAATAACTTGGTGTCTATTCACCTCACAAGTATTCGAATTATCAAGATTTCTCTGTAAAACTAAAAACGATTTCGAAGGTTCTTTCATCAATTTGTATAGCTATTCAGCTTGCATTTCCCAACATCGTGAGCTGAGTATACATTAATGAAATTTGAATTCGTGATAAACGCGTAATCTCAACACCACTGGCAGGCGCATGCGCACCACCGATAAGTACAGCGCCGCTGTGTGGTGTGACCTGTGATTAGTTAGTCTGAGCTGAGAGACGACAAAGTAAATATCTACCCAAACCTCTGAGACCATAACTTTGTTAATGATTGATGTCTAATGTTAATATAATGAATTTAATTATTTTAAAAGGACTAGTTGGTGTCATAATTAAATATTTTCAGCGTATTTATTGATTAATATAAATAAAAAAATATTACCTCTGCTTCTTGCAAAAATAACATTAAAGTTTCTGCAATATTTAAAATATTATTCGTTATCTTAAAATCTAAACATATCCGATTTAATTGGCTTTTGCCATTTTCCTGACTATTTGTCATATTTAGAACTTCAACCATAAAAGAAATCGTCTGCTCATTAAATATTTTACTCAACGGATGTTATCGTGCAATTTTATTTACTTATTTCTCTATAAATCTATTAAATCAAAAACTAAAACGAACACCAACGCACTGAATGCAGCTGTTTTCTCTCACTAAAACCGAGATGTGTTGAGGAAGTCGAAACAATGCCTTAAACTGAAGGTTTTTACTAAATCGAATTCCCATAATGCGGACAACGAATGCAAATGCATGAATAAATAAATAAAACAAAGAGTCTATGAGGTTTTTGAACTTGGCACAATGACGCATGGAATTTGTAGGTGCATGCAGAAGAAGCGGAAAGACCTTGAATACACGTAACTGACTTGATCACAGAAAGGAAATAAAACTACCGTTATTTTCAGGAAGGTGTAATAGTTGAACATGCAATAGTAGACAGTGGTCACTGGTTAACAAACATAATTCATTTAAAGACTAATCTTCGTTATCCGAATTTTTACTTTCTCGTATACGAAGTATACAAAGAGAAAGTATTGTAATCGTCAAAAAATTCGAACTCGAGATTTTGACAAATCTCCACGTTTTAGACCTCCCCGAGTCCGAAAAACACAATTTTGGAATCATGTCTGTCTGTCTGTGAGTCTGTCTGTGAACACAATAACTCGAAAACTATTAGAGCTACGGGGATGAAATTTGGTATGTGGTCTTTAAACATAATTTGTAGGTTTCTATCAAATTTTGGACAAAATCCGTTAAAGGGAAGTCTGTCTATCTGTATGTCCGCTGTCATGTGAACGCTATAACTCAAAAACTTGAATAACTAGATGGATAAAATTTGGTACACAGTTTTATCGTCATGAATGTAAGTCCGTATAAAATTTTGGGCCAAATCCGTCGAAAATGGGCGTTCAAATTGCATATTCAGTTTCTTTTAATCCAATTCTTATGCGCAAAGTACTGGTGGCAATCTGTTATTGTTGTAAATTTTATTTACAACAATAAATAATGTTTTCAAACTTAAATTGTAATAATTTTTTTATTGTTGTAAATAAAATTCAAACCGATCTCACTATTTCAGCAAATCTTTTATTTACGCGCTTTTGCAATTGTTACGATTGTGGTAGTATAAATTGTTTTCTTGGGAATTCAATTCCAAAGCAAAATTTTCGCTTTAGTATTCATTGCATTGCCTATTTTATCGCACCTGCTTCAAAGTAATATTTTTTTGAAACGTGACAACAGATATTCGATTTCAGGTTTGTTTGTTTGTTTGTTTTACTTTCTCGTATACGAAGTATACAGAGAGAAAGTACTGTAATCGTCAAAAAAAATTCGAACCGAGATTTTGACAAATCTCCACTTAGAAAGTATACGAGAAAGTTTAGGGGAGACCACTCCCGCTGGTTTATTATCCAATCATCGGTCTACCATAGATTTTTAAGGGATTTTCTTAATTCTCTCTGGGGACCCAAAACACCAAATACAAAATTACGTATCAGGTACAAAAAAAAGTTTATTTACGCGCAATAACAATAATGCGTTTATCTTGCTTGCATTCTATGACGAGCAAAGATTTTGATATTCCACTTTTTCTATGCCTCATAATCGGGGGATGAGGGGCTGACTCTGCTCTTCAATCTCTCATTGGAGAAATGCATCCGAGTTAGCGGATTGGACCGAAGAGGCACTCTCTGGACTAGGTCACTACATTTATTGGCCTATGCAGATGATATTGACATAATTGGAAGATCTGAAAGAGGCCTTTCGAGGCCTAGAAATCTCTGCCACAGACATGGGCCTCGCTATTAATGAGGACAAGACAAAGTTTATGGAAGTTCCGTTCTCGACTGGGAACTACACCCCTTTTCGCATAAATGGGCATACCTTTGAAAGGGTTAGTGAATTCAAATACCTTTGAAAGTGTTAGTGAATTCAAATACCTTGGAACTACTATTAACGATCAAAACATGTTGAAAGCCGAAATTAACAACAGAATAAAATCGGCCAACAAATGTTTCTTTGGATTAAATAAACAATTAAGATCCAGGCTTGTTAGCCGAAGAACTAAAATGAGATTATACAAGACACTTATATTGTCTGTGCTGCTGTATGCTAGCGAAACTTGGACATTAAACGTAGACGTCCAGCGAGCTCTGGAAACTTTTGGGCCTGTACAAGAACAAGGGTGCTGGCGAACCAGATATAATTTTGAACTTTATAGACTTTACAAAGAGCCTCAAGTTACACAAATCATCCGAAGTAACAGACTGAGATGGCTCGGCCATGTCTGGAGAATCCCCGAAAATAACCCGACTAGAATGCACACTTTCAAGAACATCGGGGTAGCCCGTGCCCGGGACAGACCTTCAACAAGATGGCTAGACGATACAGAAAATGACATCAAAATTTTGAAAATAATAAACTGGCAAAGAGTTGCTTTGGATCGTTTGAGTTGGAAGAAGCGTGCTGCTGAGGCAGCTAAGACCTGCAAGAGGTTGTTACGCTCTTAAAGAAGAAGGGGCTGACTCGTGCATAAGCACGAGTATTGCAAAATTTCAGCATACCCAACTTTTTTAGTAATCACTAATTTATTTAATTTCGTGCGCG
>BGPR01006205.1:0-50480 GCA_013235015.1 Araneus ventricosus | reverse complement strand
ACCGCGATTCTTTAACCCTATTCACGAACCGCGATCCTTTAACCCTAAAGCCGGTAATTCATCTGTTGTCCATTCCATCCGTTTGTCCCCACACTGGTTTCGACGTCAAAACGTCTTTCTGCTCGTTACAGTGATAGACGGTCGAACTTTCTTGTGTCACAAAATACAGTCAAATTTGAATCGTTAATAACTACGAGACTAATAATGCGAAAAGAATGGTACACCCCACAACGGATAGATCATATCTGTAAGAGTTTTTCGAATAGTATTTGTTATGCCTGTGACGTCATCGTACCAGTGTAGGCGCATGCGCGTGAGCTTTATGTAAGGTTATAAATAAGTGTAGCGTGGAAACGCGTTTAGCTAGGAAGTTGATCCTGGTGTCATTTTCAAGAGCTTCAGGTGTATTACTAGGACCCAAAGTGAGACAATAAAAATATTTATCATGATATAAGTCAAAAACGGTATGAAATTGAAAATTTCAAATTACGCATGTTTTTCAATTATAACATGTAGAGTTTTCTTTCGAATTGTACGAAGCTTTCAGAATACTTGACAATACGTAAAAGAAACACTGTATTAAAGTTTGAATTCAAAAATTTGAATATTACGGTAAATATGAGCATTTTTAGTAAATAATATTTTACTGCGCATACGCGAAATGTAGTCTATATACTGTCAACAGATGGCGCCATCAAAAGCTACTCTAAATAAAACATAAGAAAGGCGCAGTTCGGGTCCGCGTCGTAGAGTTTTCGTGAAAACATCGGTAAAATCATAAAACAAGTATTTCGTATTAGTATGTAATTTAATCATCAATCTCTTTAATACAATATTTACACAGAGTAGTATAATGGTTACAGAACAGATAAATCAGAATTTTATCGCATGCAGCAAGGGTCTGTGGTAGCTTGGGATTTTTTCATTCTGTAACATATCTACTTGTATCCAGTGGCGGCTCGTGAGCTCAGAGACGAGGAGGGCCGCAAAAAATGTTTATCAAGAGAATACAATTTTAGAAGTTCCTTTATCTCCAAATACGCCAAATTTTTTAATTCCAAATCCAGATGTGAAATTTCCCGCTATTCAAAGAAAGTAAATAACCAGCATATGCCATTTTCTATTAGTTTTACTAACAAAGTTAACAATTAGTTTTACTACAAGTGAATATTGATGTGGCGATTCCTGTGACGAAAATAATAATAATAATAAATCGGAGCTCCACATATACATTTCCCTTCTTGCCCAATTCACTCGATAACACTGTTTCAAAAATGGATATCAAAAGTCTCATATACAGAAAAATTAATTTTTAAGCTAAAACATATTAAATACATTTTTTACTGAAATACTCTAAAAATGTGAAAGTTTTAGAATAGTATTATTTGCTTGAATCTATCGTCGCAACACGAACCCAAACTCATAAACAGCCAATGAGATTGCAACTTGTGTGAGAGTGAGGAAAAAAGAAAAATATATTAAAAAGAGCATCTTTTTTTCGTTCAGTTGGCTCCGTGCCAGCCAGAGCTGTGTCGACTTTCAGCCCATGGCCCGTCTAAGCTAAAGGAAGAAAGAGTTGCTTTTTCACTCCGGATTTTCTACTCAGTGAACGGATTTCGGGGGGTGGGGCAGAGTATTTTGCAGCTCAGACCTGCGTCTCTCTTTGTTTGGATTCATTTTATACCTTTTTTTTTCCAATTTTTTATTACTTTTTTTGCATTTTCGTAAATCATTGAACTCTGAGAGTGGAAAAGTAAGCAGATAAGATGCAAAACGAAAAGAACACGTTTAAAAAAATAATTTCAGGGGGTCTGCTGCCCTAATGAACGAGCCGCCACTGCTTGTACCACATAAATGACGGATCTTCGGTCAACTGGTATTTCACGAACTGCGATCCTTCAACCCTAAGGTTGGATATTCGACACCGCTCCACCGACCAGATTTATGCGGACCATTCACATTTCACCCAAACTGGAATTTTTGGAATACGGGAAAAAAAATCAATCGTCAGTTTTAAAAACCGATGGAAATTAGCATAGTGGCATGGCTGGCTGCTCCCGTATCGATAGAGTTAAGAAGTTATATTATAAGAAGTTTACCTATAATTGCCTCCATAAAACTCTGAAAGAACGTGCTGGAATCACGGAGGAAAAATTATTTTGCTTTCATAAAATCTAGTGATGGATGCTTTCAACTTTGAATGTTTGATTCTCTTGAAATTGCAAACCGAGAAAAAAATTTTTTTTGTCCCACTTACACAAAATTATTTTTTTCATTTAGTGCCACATCGCAAAAACGAAATTCTGTAACTATATCAGAAAATTGATATAATTACCGAATTATTTCTATAATTTTATCAGTATATGATTACACCAGTTATATCAGAACCATTATAAATGGCGCATACATACATTAAAAAAGGTCGAAATAAAGTATAAAATAAAAAGTTCGAAATGAATTCCGTAATTTTACCTTCGGAAATAATATAACTCCATTTTCCAAAATATATAAATAAATTACATAAATCCAAATATTCTAGGAAATTACTAAGATATTGTAACGCAATACAAAATAGAAGTTAAAAATTTCTTTGAAGCAAAAACATCAAATTTAAGGTGAGTTAATGTCAACACTTATAAATATAAATCCCCGTTAATTGCAGTATGATCCTATTGATAGATTGATTAAAATATCATCTTTCGTATTTAAATGAGCCGATTGTGCGAAAAAGCCTTGTCGTCGGTAATTATGCCATTTGTAAAGAGCAATAAGATAATTACCGCCTTTAATTGAATAAAAAAGAGGTAACGCGGAAGTGCTTTCTCATTCGACGTAAACAATCGAACGGAATTAAGCGAAATGCGCATTAAATGAAATTTTTTTAATGGAAAATTTGGATTCAGATGCTTCTCGGAATAGTTTTCTTAGAATAAACTTGTTTTCTCTATTTTTTTAAAATTTAATATGAGAGTAAATATGATATCTCTTACTTTTCAAACGTGCAATCTGATTCAAATATAAGATTTGGTAATCTGTAGACCTGTTTTTTCGCAATTTCTTCGTTTTATTGCTCAGTAATCTTCTTATTTTTATTCTCTTAACTACCAAAGCACAACTTATGAAACATTTTAATAGCTTATAAACATTATACTTTTCAAGGTAAAAGAGAAAAAAAATTCTAAATTTATATAAAAAATACAACGCACTTTTAAAGAAACCGTGATTAAAATTTGATAAATGCTCTTTTCATTTTTATTTCATAGTTCAATCGAGGAAACAATCGTTTGTCTTTTATTAATTTTCATATACTTACAGAATTGAGCAAAGTATTAATTGATTCATATCAAACGGAAATAATAATTTTAGCGATAAGTACATTTTTATGAAGTAAGACACTTTTCAAGGATTCAGAAACTAAACAGGATTTCTTAACCTTTTTCAGCTAAGAAATTTCTATCTTCCAGAGAAAAATGTTTGTGTTCGAATAATCAGTCACTGCGAGTATACATTTCCGAAATAAAATAAAGTTTAAAAAATGAAGTTTAATGATAATTATCATAAAAATGCAATTTAAAATCCATATTTAGAAAATTCTAATGAACTTTTCTATATCAGATATATAGTCTGTTTAAAGAATAGATTGAATAACGCATTCTATAGAATGAATAATCGAATTCTAACCAGTTCATTTTCCATGTTTTTATTAATAGGATTGTAAAATCTAGCAGAAGCACGTGGTGACAAAGCTTGCGCTACATATGACTTAAAAATTTCCTGTGAATAAAATTTCAGAACTATACAGGGTGTCCACACTTATCGTGGTCCAAAAGCTAATTTCTAAACCGTTAGAGATAGACGTATAGTTCCAATTGGAAAAATGCTTTCAATAAAGGGGATAATTATATTTTATGTTTTGTGAGTCACTAAATATATTTCTGGAAAAGTTACGAATTCTAACTTTTTATACGGTCACCCGGTCCTATCAGTCATATTTAGTAAAATATTCTTGACACTCTAACATTTTTAACAAAAAAAGTCTCACTCTTCTGCGACTAAAACCGAGCGAGTTATGGAGCTTTGAATTTCATGATTTTTAACCAATCAGCGATCTCCTCGAGCAAGTGCTGCGCATTGATTGGTAATAATTGATAATGTGCATGATTGATTGAAAATGATAGAGAGTCAACAATATTTTACTAAATATGATCGATAGACTATAAAAAGTTAGATTTCGTAACCTTTTCAGGAATATATTTATTCACTCACAAAACATATTATAATTCTTCTCTTCATTTAAAGCATTTTTGCAGTTGGAACTATATGCCATTTAACGGTTTAAAAATTAGCTATTGGACCACGATAAGTGTGGACACCCTGTATATTTCTTTAACGTTTAACCTAAACTAGATCTCGGTTAAATAAAATTCGGCTCTAGCTTTATAGAGAGGATAACTTTTCAGAAAAAACTCGCGTGGATATGAGTATCACTTACTGAAGAAGAGGAAATTAAGTACTTACATAACATCTTGATCACAGCTTTTCTCGAGCTTGTCGCCGAACCTCTTATACTTCTCGTCGAATGTCTCTTCAGCAGTTTCGCTAGATGGACTTTTTTCAAAGAAAACTGTTTATTATCACCGTTTAAAGTTTCGCTCTGCTCAATGTTTGTTTCCGAGCGGTTGTGACTCACCGAATCGGACTCTCTCAGTTGCATTCCGATTTGGACGTACAGCACAGAGATGACAATCATGGGGAAGATGAAGAACGCCAGCGTGGAACCCAAAAATGCATGCTGCAGCGGCGTTTTCAGAGTACATTCGGCAGTTTCATATATTTTCTGGCCTTTGTATTCGTAGAAGACAACACCTAGCTGCAGTGCCACGTGAGTTGCCGCAAATAAACTGAAGATCCAGACACCTATTATCATGTAAATAGCCCGAGACAGCTTGGACATGGTGTGTGTCTTCAAAGGATGACATATTGCAAAGTATCTTTCTAAAGTGAATAAGGTTATAGTAAGAATCGACGCATAGGTCGACATTTCCGACGTATAGCCACGAATGATACAGAACGCTTCCCCGAACACATAGGGATACTTATTCCACAGGAGGTAAAGTTCTTGCGGCAAACCTACTATTAAAAGTAACAAGTCTGACAATGCGAGGCTGAAAAGGTAATAATTAGTCACAGTTCTCATGTGCTTGTTACGAATGATAACGAAGCAGGTACAGATGTTACCCACGAGTCCCGTTATCAGTATCACAATATAAATTACGGTCATGGGAATGACGGAAGATAGCGAGTCTCTTTTAGGGCCGAAGTCGAACACGTACGTCGAATTGCTGGCGATATCTTCTTCTTCTACCCCCAGGCCAGTAACCGGTGCAAGTGTCTGAAAAATATTCGTCACATTTGACCCTAAGTTCGCCGACTCGTTGCTGAAGGCCATCTTGGTTTGTAATGTTTACAAACTTCGCCCGACTCTGTAGTATTTACTACAGTTCTCCAGTCGAGAACTTGGAAGAGTCCATCCACATAGTAATTCCAATCGGAGAACAAGAGCAGGTGGGAAGTTTCGAATAGCGACGATTTTTCATTTTCCACAGCCAGCTGTCATTAGCAGGCACATCGGAGTGATAGCTGTCGGAGTGTAAACATAAATGACTCGCGAGAGCTGTAAAAATACAAAGAAAAACATCGCCGGAGATTTTCGCGTGGTAATTTAGCCGAACCACGCGTTTTATCCTCTAACTCGTCAGAAGAGGCTTCCCATTCGCTGGCGGCAGGCCATCGGCTAAGTCACGTGGGTATTCCCCCGCCCGAATTGATAGCCGGCGTCAAAAAAAGAAAAATAGCGAAGAAACCCGTTCCGAGCCAGAAGAGAAGTCAGTCGACGGCCGTTCGCGCGTGGGGTCGGATTACGATATCTGCGGCAAAGTTTTAATTAAAAGAATAAGACCTCGTTTAGTATGGGGAAGTAATTAGTTTTGTGAGGTGATGCTTACTCGTTAACGACAACAAATGAACACGTTTTATGAATTAAACTCATTAATCAAAGTGACAAATAATTTTTTTCCCCTTTTAATGTGGTTTGAGGAAGATGACGACTTTCAGGGCTTACATTCTCACTGTCATTTTGATTATCATTAGTGCTTCATAATGTATGCTTTGGATTTTGCAGTCTCGATTATTCGAGCTGAATGGGACCGTGATCACTTCGGATAATCAGAAGCTCGGTTGATAGGAATTGAATTTTAAATCATCATTTCTTTTGATAAGGCTTTCCAAAACTGATAAAATATATTATTTGTTAAAATATAACTATTTAAAACTGTAAAAATAATTCCGGAAGTATTAACATTTTAACAAACTCTTTTATTAGTTATCGAACGTCTTACATGCATTTTTCAAAATATTTTTGATAAGAGAATTCGCGAATGTTACTGACTTTCTCTGTTTCCTTTGTATTTTCCCCGATGGTTGAAACATGTTCCCCAAAAGAATATTGTCATCGCTCAACAACGAGAAACATTCCGACACACTTACGGTGCCATTTTTTAATGAAACTGCGTGGAATTTGTTCTCATCACAACTGAAATGCTTAAAAATGGAACTGTGTTTTTATTTTATCAAATGTCTTACATGCATTTTTCAAAATATTTGTGATAAGAGAATTCGCGAATGTTACTGACTCTCGCTGATTCCTTTGAATTTTCTCCGATGATTCTTTAAAAGATGCTCCCCGAAAGAATATTTTCATCGCTCAACAACGCGAAACATTCCGACACACTTAAGGTGCCATTTTATAATGAAACTGCATGGAATTTGTTCTCATCACAACTGAAATGCTTAAGAATGGAATTGTGTTTTTATTTTTTTCTCTAAATAAATTCTTGAGTTGTAGAAGGTCCCCTTTCCGATAATGGTCTTTTATAAGTCACAGCGTCATTCAGTGCCAATTTTGACAACATTTTCTAAAAAATTCAGTGACTCTATAAAAAAAAATGATAAACATAATTCATTTTTCTGGTATCGGCTTGGTTAACCCTTTGCGGTGCAAGGCATTAAATGTTTTGAAATATGATGAAAAACATCATGAGTGGGTTTAGTTTATTGTCTAGACATGGAATCTACAATTTTTTTTGAAAACTTACTTCTTTTTGAGGGGGATCGTCCCCTTTTGGTGTCACCCCCGCGTATGAGAACCCCCTTAGATACAGCCACCTTGATAGACTCAAAATATATTATTGAATCTTACAGAAAATCATAAATTAAAACTATTAATAATGGAGGAAAATTTCCGAGTTAATTTTCTAAAATTGTAGACATCCAGAATTGAAAAAAATTCTTATCTCTGAGTTGAAGAATTTTCCTAAACTTTATCTCTAATAATTCCTATTCCGAAACGAAACTTCATGAGGCTGCTGTATGCATTCTAGAAGGAGTGCTATTAGCCCTATTCTAAATCTATTATTTTCCATTTATAGTTGAATTTGACGGTTGAGAAGCGAGTGAAATTAGGTGCGTCATCAGCTGCGCCGCAAAGGGTTAACAAAGACCTCGGTTGATAGAGCTCCAAATAATCGAGGGTCTACTGTATTTTTAATTGCACCAGGCAGTCACTTGGGAACTTCGCTAGTACGTTCATCTCACTTTTTAAAGCCAAATATGACGAAGGTCTGAACAAATAACACTTGTTCCCGAGTGCCATTTATCCTTGATATATTTTTTTTAATTTAAAACCCACACCGGCCCGGCCTACCCGAAAGTGTGTAAGGCCTTTTAGCAGACCGGTGGGGAAATAAAAAAAGTCATAATGACACGACACACAAAATGCATCACAAACACAGCACAGAACGTTACAAACACTGCAAAAAAGGGGCAACAACAAAAGTAAATTAAGTAAACCAAAAACACACACACACAAAATGAAAACAACCAAATACGCCACCAATCCATAGTACACTTAAAGAGAACCATAAATTAATTCAATTTTGTTTGATTTTAATCACCAGATCTGGAGCCAACATTAAAAATACTTAAAAGCAGGAGCCCCGAGAGTGTATCCAAATGAGTAAAACACAAGTTCAATACAATACACCAGCAAAAAGAAGGAAAATAAAGAAGCAAGTAAAATAAAATTTTTGTAAGGTATCATTAAAAACCTTACAAAAGGGGCAATAAAAACAGACCCCCAGGTCCCTCACCAGTCCAGAAAACAATAAAATGCACAGACGTTCGCGTCAGTCAAACAACAATAAAAATACAAGGATAAAATGATCGAATTTTAAAAGTAAGAAGGATAGAAACAAAGGTTACAATTGGGATTCCCCAAGGATGAATGCTGAACAAAACCCTTGCCACCAAAAAATTATAAAAAGTCCAAGATTAATCTAAAAAATATAATCAGCTAAAATTAACTATGTAGAAAGAGTGCTAAAAACTTAGCACCGGGAGCAGGGACAACCCACTTAAAATTTTCCTAATCTATGGTGTTAAGAAAGAAGAGTTAAGATATCTTTATGCCATGATGAAGAGATTCGTGGAATCTATCTAAAATTCCTAAAATAAAGTTTAGTTTAGTTATATTAACATTCCCTTTTGAAGCGACACGAACGGCCTCGCAATTTTGAACCATGGTCAGATGACGAGGAGGGCGCCCGGCCTGGCGCCACTTCTCCAAGCTTCCGCACCGCACCGGGGGAAGGTCGTTTGACCCACTTCTCAGATTTGGAGTGCACTGGGCTCACATACACGGAGGATTTTTTGTGGAATCGGGTTTCGAGCCTGGAATTCTCCAGCCTCAAAGCCACGACCTAACCACTAGGCCACTAAAACTCCTTGAAGTAAAGTCAAAATACTCATAAAAATGAATTATGATGAAATATTTTTGAATATTACTTATTAAATATTCCAAGTAATAAATTGAAAATTCCGTCTGGATATGCTCTCAGTTTGGATCTATGTTATAATTTTTGTCGCTATAAGATATATTAAATGATGAAATAGTTTGCGAGTGACTGCTAATAAACTTCGTAAAAATAAATGAAGCATTAAGGGACTTTCTTTCGCTTAAATATGCTATTTGTGCATAATGTATATGATTCGATATAAATAAATAGTATGAAATAATAGGTGCTCAGAACGGGAATTTTAAATCAATACTGTCTGCATTTCTGACAGCAGAATTAGTTTATTTTCCTATTTGATTACAAAACATTTCAGGATTTAATATGTAACTTTGAATCATCTCCAGACAGTGGAAATAATTGTCTTAGTCTCTGGTAGTATTCATGAGAATATATTAGTTTTCGATATTAAATAATTTCCTTAAAATTTCAAACAATATTTTTCACAACCCCAGTTTTGCGCAAGAACATTTTGTCTGCCACATATATGCAAAAAGAAATATAAACAAATGTAGGAAATTGAAATACACAAATGAAGTGAAACCAAATATAAACAGGGGAAAAATGTTTCGTTTGGTTATTCTCTAAAACAAATAGCAATGTTTTGAATTAATTATTTTTATTTACCATATTTTGCTTTCGAATATTAAAAATCTTATAATACTTTATATCAAAAATTTTGTTATCCCCAAATCCCTCTGGGCAACCTACATGGGGTAGCAACCCTTAGGCCGCTATTAGCCGAGAGCATTCTGCCATTGTATCCAATGGATCCTATTAGCCGACGGCGATCGGTGGTGCAACAGAACAACCTGTTGCTGCCTGTTTCCCTAGCCGGCAACATTTGGTAGCCCAGACGTTTTACGGGGCATTGTAGTAAATGGAGCCTATTAGCCGACGGCGATCGGTGGTGCAGCAGAACAACCTGTTGCCGCCTGTTTCCCTAGCCGGCAACATTTGGTGGCCCAGACGTCTGACAGGGCATTGTAGTAAATGGAACCTATTAGCCGAGGGCGCTACTGATAATCCAATGTAGCTGCGCGCGCATATGAAACGTCATTTGAAATTCTGTTCGCAGCTCTATAGTACTTCATTTAGCTATCTATTGCATTTGCTTTTTTGTGATATTTTTTCAAAAATGGCCAGGAATCAGAAAAGCATCAAGAGCAACGGATGAAAGACTTCATGAAATTGTTTGAAAACAAGATTAATACTGAAGACTTCGTTCTTGAGCTGGATTCCTGATACATAATTGTGTGTGATTATTAATTTTGATAAAATTATTAAAATGTAAGAAATGAATTGCACACAAATGAAATTTGTGTTGCTGAAAGGCTAATTTTTTAACTTTAAATTAATTTTATTTATATTAGGATAATAATACTAATATACCGTTTCATGTTTAATCAATATTCATATACTTACTTAGTTATTTGTTTTTATATACATGCTTTATTTATTACTAGTTGCAAAAACTATTATTTTGAAAACAAAATGGTTTACCGATCACAGAACTACGAGTAAACAAATTAATAATAAATATAAAGAGAAAAAAAAATTAAAATTTCACAATATTTATAAAGAAGTAATTAGCTGTAACGAATAAATAGTATAGACCACTTTGACAAAATAAAATAATGATACACTAATACTTTAAAATGAATGATACAATTCATATCAAACATGCTCATAGCTTTTTTGAAAAGACATGAAGAATTTCATTCGCAACATCTAATTAGAAAAAAAACCTTTAAAATTTTCTTTTTGACTTCGAATTAACTAAAATAAATTAGAATTACAGACAATATTTTAATATTATGACAATGGGAAATTAAAGCAACCAAAGAAAAAATAATTGTGTCACCGACGACTTCACAATTGAACTATCAAAGTTCCACAGTTTTAATTTGATAATTATATGTTTCTGTTTACTAAATTTAAGTAAGGCAAAACATAAAACACTACCGCAATATTCAAAGTTTTTAGTAATTTAAAAAATGGATTTTACTTTTGAACATCCATCCTCTAAGAGAGCTTCATCAACATAATGAAATGTATCCCGAACCTGAGGCCTACGAGTTTAGAAGCCGTTTCGAGACTTAGATGTTATGTTTTAAAAACTAATCTTAATATTTTGCCGATTAAATTTATTTTAAATACATCTGAGCTATATATTTTGTTAGCGTACAAATAAGTATCAAAGTGTTTCATAAACAAACGATTAACTAATATATTAATTTGTCATGGAATGTATTAGTATGCGAAGATAACTGAAAAATTTACTGTCATAGATCGTCAAACAATGTATAATATAATAATCTAGTCAGTCGAGAAACAAACATGGAATGTTCTCGCATTTTCCTAACCTTTCGTTTTTTTTCTCTTTTGTAATAGAAGAGCAAAGAGAGGAAGTCCTTCCTTAGACGCCATTCTCTCAAATGACTATTTCCTGCAATTATTTCAAAGCTGAACCACTAGTTGCCGGGTTTTAAAATACTTCGGCAACTGCCGGCGCAGCCAATTTTACAGCCAGCTGCGCTACAAGTTGCTATCGGCTAATAGCGCCCTTAATTTTAAGAAACTCTCTCATATAAAAGCATTGCGATCGCACCATTCATCTAGTAAGGTTTGCAGCTCCCTTAATTTTAAGAAACTCTCTCTTATAAAAGCACTGCGATCTCACCATTCATCTAGTAAAGGTTATAGCGCTCTCAATTTTAAGAAACTCTCTCTTATAAAAGCATTGCTATCGCACCATTCACCTAGCAGGGTTTATAGCGCCCTAAATTTTAAGAAACTATCTCTTATAAAAGCATTGCTATCGCACCATTCATCTAGTAAAAGTTATAGCGCCCTTAATTTTAAGAAACTTTCTCTTATAAAAGCATTGCTATCGCACCATTCATCTTGCAAGGTTTATAGCTCCTTAATTTTAAGAAACTCTCTCTTATAAAAAGCATTACGAGCGCACCATTCATCTGGAAAGGTTTATAGCGCCTTAAATTTAAGAAACTCTCTCTTATAAAAAGCATTACGAGCGCACCATTCATCTGGAAAGGTTTATAGCGTCCTTAATTTTAAGAAACTCTCTCTTATAAAAGCAATGCGATCGCACCATTCACCTAGCAGGGTTTATAGCGCCCTAAATTTTAAGAAACTATCTCTTATAAAAGCATTGCTATCGCACCATTCATCTAGTAAAAGTTATAGCGCCCTTAATTTTAAGAAACTTTCTCTTATAAAAGCATTGCCATCGCACCATTAATCTAGCAAGGTTTATAGCGCATTTAATTTTAAGAAACTCTCTCTTATAAAAGCATTGCGATCGCACCATTCATATAGCAAGGTTTCATTATTGTTAAAACTACTTAAGTAAACAATGATGGCTTCAAAGTACACACTTCGTATTCCAGGTGCTGAGGACGAGACGGAAACATTTCTGTAAAACGTGCATTTTTGAATGTAATATTGAAATCGTTTAATTTAGTATGGGAAGATTCAGAGGCGGCCCGAGGCCCGGGGAAACCGGGCAACTGCCCATGACGCGGGCGGGCGCCAAACCTTTTTTAATGTTTGTTTGCCACAAATCTTTGTTAAAATGTTTACCCAAAAAATGGCCAAAATATCATTTTTTTATTTTATTGGTTTATTTTGTTGGTCTTATCTTTCTACTTATTGTATCAAAATTTCAAATTTGTACCTTTGATTTTATAGTTATTTAGTTATAAGTTATTTAGTTTTTTATTTACGATTATCAATGATAAGCATGTGTAAATGACAACTTTAACTAGCTTTTTCTCCATGTCGGACTTTTTTTCATTTTCAGTTTTCAAAATGTTAAGACTTTTTTTTCTTTTTCAGATACAGCTTTCAAATTTTTTGCACTTGTTTATCATTATGCATATGATAAAACTGTGCATGCAATAAGCATTCAGTTGCTTATTTTTTTTAATATACAAGATATAAATTGCGGTAGTGCTAAATTTCCTCGTTTTTCGCCGCATAAAACAGTAAAAATTCTATATTTAAGTGAAATATTAGATGCATCTTAAAATCCATGCACAGTTTTGCGTAATATATTTCAGTGAATCTGCAAATAAAATTTGAAGAAAAAATATTCATTTTTGAAAAAGTAGTAGGGAGTTTAAAAAAGTGATTTTTTCTTTAAAAAATTTAGTTTCAACTTAACAAGCAGATAAAAATGAATTTTTTCTCTTTAAGATGAGTTTATACGGTTGTTAAGTTTTAATAGTATGCAAACTTTTTCAATAATAGTTCAAATAAAAAAATGTTCAGAACTTAAAGTGTCCCCTTAATAGACTTGAGTAATAAAGTCATATAATATTTAAAGCTTGTTAGATATATTATTTTAGTTTCAATAAGACCACTATATAATTTTAAATATAACCGAAGTTTAACAATTTTCACCATAATATTATTAAGTCATATTACATGGCAAAAAAAATCCATATTTGTAAGTAAAATTTAGTTTGACATGTAGAATAGAGACATTAAAGAATTTAAAAGGATACATTGACTGTTTGGGGCGCGCCATATTGTTGTCTTGCCCGGTTGGGCCAGCTTTTGTGTATATTATCAATTCTTTTTTAATAAAACATTTTTAACACTTTATTGTATATTATTTTTTGTCTCAGTGGAAGTGAGTGCCATTCGCATTCAACGTGAATGGTTACCACCGTGTTAAAAGTCTTTGTAAATGTTTTCTTTCAGTATTATTATGTATGTTAAAGTAAATCGAGTATCCCTTTAGGTAAATTTCTCCTATTAAAAATCTAAAATTTTGTTGTAAAGGTCAATGCCAAATTTCAGCCGTCTAGCTCCTTGTACATATAAGCGATAGCATTCACACACATATGACATAGTGACAGTGGCGTATTGACGAGGGGTCAAGGGGTATAAAGAAGCCCCGGGCAACAGTCTCAGGGGGCACTGTTGGGAGAAAACTTTAGTTCTCGTAAAGTGAGAAAAAGTAAAAGCATGTCTCGGTCGCCATTTACATTTGATACACACTGATCACTTGATACCTACTAATAAGACACTGATAACTACTGGTCGGAGAGGGGTCAGAAAATCATATTACGCCCCGTGCGCCACTTACTATCGCTACACACTGCGTGCAGAAACACAGACACATAATTCCAAAAGCAATTATTTTCGGACATTGGAAGGTCTAAAAAAATGACAGGAGGCTGTCTTTTTCAAACAGCCGCTGATCTTAAAGGCGTAGGACTACTTTACTCGCGATTCTCTTTTGTTTCTCGAATTCTCTTTGTTACTCGCGATTCTCTTTTGTTTCTTGAATTCTCTTTGTTACTCGCGATTCTCTTTTGTTTCTTGAATTCTCTTTGTTTCTCTTAGCTTCTAGGATTCTCTTTGTTACTCGCGATTCTCTTTTGTTTCTTGAAGTTACTCGGATTCTCTTTGTTGCTCGCGATACTCTTTTGTTCCTCGAAGTTACTTGCGATACTCTTGTTTCTCGAAGTTACTCGTAATTCTCTTTTGTTTCTCGAAGATACTCTCAATTCTCTTTTCTTTCTCTGAAATACTAATGTATTGAAAATTGGTGAAATAAAATGAAACTAAGGTTACAATGAAAATTGTTTTATTTCTTAATAAAATATAGTACAATGTCAATTCTTTTGTTTTGAATTCTTCAATCGTGCGTGGATATGTTACGATCCTGTGTAGGATCGGTCGATGATATAAAAAGTAACATACATAATTTAATAATTTTTGTAACTTCTGTTGTTACCCTTTATCTCTAAAATAAGACATTAGTTATGTTTTTAACATATATAGTTACCGAGATATAGAGGATCTCCCATACAACGTTTTCTGTGGCGTTTTGGCGTGTGAATCAAATTCCTTCCTGAGACCCCAATGGGAGGAACGTAGTCGTACGTTAACATCAATATTCGTCAAATTCTGGGGTTTAAATTTTGGACGATTACAATTCTTACTTTACGTATACTTCTTATACGACGAACTAAGATTAAAGGTTAGCGCAGGAAAAACGCTCTACTGCGAGTGCGGTTGAAGATTAAAAATAAATAAATGAAATGAAATAAAACAATAAAAAATAAAAAAAGAATGACCTGCTCGTCGCAGCAATATAAATAGTTTTAAAAAGATAAAAAGAACGAGTGTCTGAAGAGCGTCTCAGCAGATTCTCGAGACGGGTTCTTGTCCGCCTAACAAGCTTGAAGCTGATTTGCACCGTCGGAACCAATTAAACTGAATCTCTGCAATGAGAGAAAAATAGCAGCTTTTTACAAGAGGGATCCTAAAACGAGCTTCGTCTATGCAAGCGTTGGTGATGCTTAAATAACTGACACCTCAGTATTTTGTAATTACAGTAGCACTTCGGTGATCCGAACTAGTTGGAACTATAATCACGTCGGATAATCGAAAACTCGGTGAATGGAGACTACATTTGAAACATGACTTTTTTCATTCGATAATGTTTTCCAAAATTGATTATTTAAAATTAATAAGTTCGCATGTACTACCTCATATTACTATTTCAACAAACTCTTTTATTGGCTATCGAACTTCTTACATGCATTTTTTGAAACAGTTTTGATAAGGAGATTCCCGAATGCTACCGGTTTTCGCTGTTGGTTTCACATTTTCCCAACGATTCTTTAAGAATGTTCTTAATAGAATATTTTACCTTTCGTAATAACGCGAAACTTCCCATCACAGTTATTTTCAGCCATTTTTTCATGAAAATGCATGGAATTTTCTCACATTATGATTAAGAAAGAAACCATGTTTTTATTTTTTTCTCTACATAACATATTGTGTATAAAATATCGTCTCCTGATTATCTATCGTCTTTTACATGTCTTTGTACCGTGGAATTCGACTCCAATGTCAATTGTGACACCCTTTTCTGAAACATTCGTTACTGTAATAAAAAAATTTAAAAACACAGTTCTATTTTCTGATAGAGGCCGGTTGTGTGATAGAGGCCCGGATAACCGAGGAGCCACTACAGTGACGAATCCAGGATTTGGTTTTGGAGGGGCTGAGGTCAAAAACATTTTGTATCGTCGTGACGAATGTCAAACCTCATGGTTTATGCAAATCAAAACACTTTAACTTGGCATTATTCACCTGACAATAAGAATCATAAAGAACACTACAATACTTTCGATAATTTAATAATAAATACAATGAAATAACTAGCCAAAAAATGTCTTTGACCTCGTCAACTCTACAAGTGCAAGTGGAATGACTAGAAAAATAGGAAAGTTTTTGATTTTTTTAAAGGGAAATTAAGAACTAACAGTTGTAGTGATTTTAAGTAAAATAAAGAATAGCTCACACTATGCTGTGAAATTAAAAAGTGATGATAAAGAAGGAAAACAACAAAAAAAATCAGCAATCATAATCATTCAGCTTATCGGATATGGTTCCTACTACATTTAATGTCTTAGAGGGCTTTATTAACGGATTTTACAAAAATATATTCTAAAATAAAAAAAGTAAGTAAATTTCATTACGATTTTATGAAAGAATATGGAAAAATAAGCAGAATCTTCATCGCTTAGTTTTATACAAAGTTGAAAGTGAAACACGTAATTGAATATTTGTATAAACGATGAAAATGATTTTAATTCCATCGCAACAAAAAAAGTATTGTTGCAAATTATGCAGGAAAATATTTTTAAATTAGGAGAAAGAATTGGACGACAAATAAATTAGTATCGTTGAAAAGATAATGTTTTGCATTTTAAGGTAGTGTAAAAATTATTTTTACACTATAATATTTTCGAAAGTTATCTTCAAAAAACGCCAAATTGTTTCTTAATTTTTAATGAATTGAAATTATAAGCAAATTTTTGATAAATTCGGTCCGAAGTGCACATTCCCACCATCCAAAGGATATTTGCGCCAAATTTGGTACCTACGTAAATCGGTTTTCTCTGTTTACCACCAAAGGGTAGATACGTATCCATACACATTAATTTTGATTTATTTATTTACAGAAAAAAATGCACACTACAGAAAAGATTCCACTTACAGTTTTGGATGACATAAATTGCACATAAAAGAAAAAAATTATTATAACATACAGATCAAAGACAGCATGAATTAAAATACATTGCACAGTACATTGAATCTTAAAACAAATTAAAAATAGTAGTTACACGATCAATTTTAAAATATTAAACATTATAAACACTTACTTTTGAAAAGCTTAAACGAAATATGAAAATTATCCAGGTATTCAGTATACTTGTTAAAAAATTTGGAAAATTTATAAAATGAGTAATTATCAATATAAATATATTTGACAAATGTATTTCCAAATAATCAGTTATTTCTAAAGGTTCTGATCGGTACAGCAAAATGAATACAATTTAGTATATCACCGCAGTCAATCATATGATTGATGGTCTTATGAGAAAACAGCACACAAGAAAGATTTCTTCGGGATTTCAAGATAGGAACTTCAAAAATATTATTTAGATAGGATGAAGAAACATCATAAGAATAAAAATAATTACTTTTCTGAAATAAATGTTTAAATTTAGCTTGCACTTGCTCAAGAATCTTGCATTTATGTTTATACTAAGGATGCCAAATTAGAGTACAATATTCAAGGTTTGAATGGGCAATACTGAAATATAATACTTTTAAAGCTTGCCCACTAGAAAAATCTTTAGTTTTGCTTACGAAAAATCCAAGTTTTTATACGCTCTAGAAACAATATTAAAAATGTGTTGTGAGAACTCTAATTTTATGTTAAAAATGACATCAAGACCAGTAACTGAATCGAGACGAACTAAAGAAAGATTATTGATTTGATAAGAATAAATAAAAGGTTAAGATTTATGTGTATAACCAAGGATGCAGCACTTTACAATTTTCAGATGTAATTTGTTGTCCAAGCACCACTCACACAAATTATAAAGATCTTTTTCCATAGGAGCAGCATCTATAAATATTATATCGAATCAGTCTGAACAATTTCAAATCATCAGCAAACAAAAGATCAATAACGAATGACTTAACGAAGACAACAGAGATCATTAATGAATAAAATAAAAAGTAGTGGTCCAAGTTTAGATCCTTGTGGGACTCCTGAAATATTTGTAAACTTATCATATACAGCATAATTAAAATAAACATAAAGCATTCGAGTACTTAAATAAGAAAAAAACCTAATCTGTAAGATTAATACGAAAACCAATATCATTTATTTTCCTAAGGAAATCAATTGATTATTAGTAGAGATACCTTTTCAATATCTAATTAGTTCTAATTGTCAAAATTCTTAATTAAACCTCGAGTAAAAGAATGAATTAGATTTAATTCTTTTTATTTTCTGGCAGAAAAATTCTTCTCAAACCAAGGCTTGCCACGATTTCAAGAAATAAATAAAATAAATGAAGCACAGATTCATTGCAAATTAAAAGAAAATTGAATAAAAAATAGCTATCAAGGAAATTTTAGCAAGCATTCACACTTGAAAATGATTTCTGTAGCGCTTCAGTCAAGGCTGAATTGATGAGATCAAGTTTAATGTTGATATAAATAGATGGTCTGCTGTGCATCAAATGCAGTCTACTAATTCATTCTTTATTTGTTTTTAGTTAGCTGGCGTCTTATTTGTTAATAAGAATAAAGATGTTTGTGTTCCATAGCCGTTGAATTGATTATTTCAATCACAACTTGGGGGACCTATAATTTCCTTGCTATTTGTAGTTTTAAACAGTGGGGAATATGAAAGACAGCATCGTTGTAAAATCTGTCGAGACCCCGATATTGTTTCAGTGAACACTCGTTCCGGGATCCGATTCCAATTATTCCCAATCTAATCAACATTAGATTGGAAAATAAGTTCGCACACCCATCCAAACGGCAAACCGGAGATTTTCCTCTCTGGAGTCAGGGGCGTGTCGTAGTGGAATGAATGAATGGAAAGTAAGTTGAGATCTCACCAGTGGCGGCTCGTCAGCTCAGAAACAAGCAGTGCTGCAGAAGTTGTATTGACCTAAGTTGTAGGAAATTTTATGCTGATTATTTTGGTATATAATGATAATATACTAAAAATTGATAATTTTTGAGTTATAAGCAAAACCAAGAAAAAATTTTTATCATGTTTTTCGGCTACAACTAAAATTCCAACAAAAAATTTTGAAAGCAAACATCAAATTCGTAATCAGCATCCCAAAAAAGATAAAAGAATTAAAAATTAACTCCCCCAGAATTTGATTTAAAACTACTTATTAACTTTTATTTTTATTTTTTTATTTTTATTTTTTATTTGAAAAAGGCCAAATGAGGAAGTCGCGCCAAGCGGGAGCTGCTCCCGAGTGCAGCTCACGGGGTCCGAATTTCAATAGGAGAAAGGGTTGCTTCTTTCTTCCGATTGAGAGCTCCGAGTTGCTCACTGCGGAAAATTTCAATTCTAGGAGGGGCAAAAGTTCCTGCAGCTTTGGTCTGTCTCTCTCTTAAATTTTGATTTATTTTCCGTCTTCCTTTTCCGTTTTTATAGACCTCGTGTTGCTCCAAAACGGGACGTTAATATAACTAAATTAAACAAAACTTTTACGTTTATTATTATTTTTGATTATTATTGAACTCTTTAATTTGAAAAGTAAGCCAATTAGAATAAAAACGAAAATACAAGTTTGAAAATAATTTCAGGGGTACTGTAGCTCTGCAGCCCTAATGGCGAGCCTCCACTAGATCTCACTATGCACGCAGAGTAACGTTTCCTGTACTGTCATCTTGAGTTGCCTTTGGCTATCCATGACAAATCAAGTGGACAGAATTAAGATTATAATGATAAATATGATTCTGTGCCACATAATATATATACTTTAGTCAATAAACTGATATGTTACCTACTCACTCCTTAACCCACTTGGGAAATAAACTATTATTAAATTTATCTATGACCTAGCACAGGATTCACACGTGAAAACAGTTCTGTTGTTCACATATAAACTCTCTTCTAAAAGTGAAATTTTTTTTATAATGAGAAAGCTGTAAAAAGCAGAGCTAGTAAAATAAAAAAACTTAGAAGGAAACTATTTCAAAAAATTAAAATTGATATCTTATTGGACCGTAACTTTTGCGAAAGTCGAAGCATGAAAGCAATACGATCTCGTTCAATTTTATGATCAGAAGAACGTGATTTAAGGGATAAATAAGAGTATGTTGATAAAAAGAGAAGGGTCGATAAGAATATTTACTTTAGAGTTCGAGATAGCTTTGCCATGACATTGTAAATTTAAACCCGGCTCCTGTATATTTTCAAGATATCGCTATCTTCTTTAGAACATACTGCATAAAAACAACGATTTTTTTAAAACTATTTTATGGGGGAAAAATGAATGTTGGAAAACATTTTGCATGTTACGTGAAGAAGTGATAGGATCAGTAACTTTTCTAAAAGTAATCGAAATATGCAATTTAAAGTGAATAAAACTATAGTGGTGGTATTTCTTTTGAATATAAGCTTGTCATTCTGAGATGAGATTGAAATAAAAAATCCATTCCTCGTTTATTTCTTTGAGAGATGGAGCCGTTTATTACTTTCTCGTTATTTAAGAAAGCTCTGAAAACTGACATCTTGCAAAATAATAAAAAGAAACTCACATTAAACAAATTTAAACATCATATTTTATTAATGTTTTCATTTCTAATTCTTACAGATGATCTGCAATGGGTGTAAGGAACTTTTGATATCCTTTTTTACTTTCTCGTATACGAAGAGAAAGTATTGTAATCGTCAAAAAATTCGAACTCGAGATTTTGACGAATCTTCACGTTTTAGACCTCCCTGAGCCCGAAAAACACAATTTTGGAATTATGTCTGTCTGTGTGTCTGTATGTCTGTGAACACGATAACTCGAAAACTATTAGAGCTACGGGGATGAAATTTGGTATGTGGTCTTTAAACATAATTTGTAGGTGTCTATCAAATTTTGGACAAAATCCGTTAAAGGGAAGTCTGTCTATCTGTATGTCCGCGGTCATGTGAACACTATAACTCAGAAACTTGAATAGCTAGATTGATAAAATTTCGTACACGGTTTTATCGTCATGAATGTAGGTCCGTATAAATTTTGGACCAAATCCGTCAAAGGGGTGACTGTCTGTCGGTCTGCATAATTTATCATTGAAACCAATCCGTTATCTCCACACGCATGCACGCGAAAGGAGCGAATTATGTCAGTTTGTCCTTGAGACGGCAAGAGTGAAACCTAGCAGTGTGCGATATAGATGCTTTTTAATCGGTACGCATATCTTTGAATTGGATTATTTACCTAGATATTTTTCAATCACTATAATGAAAAACCTTCCGATAGTCATTGGATTCTGGACAACAGTAGGTTCGAATTTTTTTAGCCACGCGGGGGAAGGAGAAACGCCACCTTTCTGGGGAAGTATACGAGAAAGTTTAGGGGAGAACACTCCCGTTGGTTTGTAATCGCAACCTGAAATGAAATTCTATAATTTGCAATATAAGGGAAGGCAATCGAATTTGGATCCACTTGAGAATTTTTTAATGTAGAGTGATTGAGAAGAAATTTTAATAAAAATACAATAGAATTTTTTGAAATTCATTTAGCTCAAAAACAATGTAATTAACTTTTTAACAAATATACTTTACCCTCAGGGGCTCACTCATATAAGCGAGTACGGGAAGTGGCGATCCCGAGGTACCTGAGCTACCCAGTGCTAGGGGGTACATCCTGGCATCGGAGCTAAGTCAGTCTTCTACCTTTGGTGCTCCAGTCTTTGACCACAGAAGCTGCCCCTTTTCCCCATCCATGAGTGATTTTGATGAGGCTTCAGTGCCTTTTGCACCTCTCACCTACTTGGAGCTGTTCTCTAGAGCTAAAAGAAGGAATAAAACGAACTGGCTCATTCCACCGGTGCATCAATGGTATCAAGGTTCTCGACCAGGTGGATGTCTATCAATTGACTGCAACAGATTGAGTGATTTTGATGATGCTTCAGTGCCTTCTGCACCTTTCACCTTCATGGAGCTGTTCTCTAGAGCTAAAAGCAGGAATAAAACTATCTGGCTCATTCCACCGGTGAATCACTGGTATCAGGGTTCTCGACCAGGTGGCTGTCTATCAATTGACTGCAACAGACGCGACCAAACAACTCTTACTCGCTTCCTTAGTGGGCATATCAGAAGTTTGACTTTCTCTGATAATTCGAAGTGTTTTGAGATTTGCCCAAAATGTACTGCAGAACAGGTCACACCTGATCATACTCTTGCACGCCTGGGGCTTTCCAAACAGGTTCTTGTTTCCATTCCTCTGTTGACTTTGGATTTCTTTAATAATAATCGAAGTCATTCAATTGAAGATTATGACGTCACCTGCGCTCTAGCCAATGAAATTTCCAGCAACCTTCCGGAGAAGTGTCGCGGGAGGAAACTCGATAAAGGAAAAATTTCTTTCAACTGAGTAGGATAAAATTAATTATAAAAACGGGAAAATATATTTTAACCATTCTTATTTTAAATCCGACAGAACCGTTGCAGTTTTCAGCTGAAAAAAATTGAAAATAATAGTGTTATTAGAACGTCGGATGCATCAAATTTTTAAAATAATTAAAAAATTCGATGGCAAAACTGACTATTTCTTTAAAAAATTTCAAAATTCAGTAAATTACGTTTGAAGCTCAAAACAAATTTCATTAGAAAGAAAATTGTTTGTTCTATCCAATGGTGCATCGATTGTTTTTCAACCATCATGAGAAAAGATGCTACAGCCGTAAACGTGCCGAAAGTGACCCAAAACAATATAAAACATTAAATAAAAAAATTCTAGATCAAATTTTAAAATTCCAGCTTCGAGGTGCATTGAGCCACCATTAACACTATATGTGTGCCAAATTTCAAGGCTGTAAGTGCGATAGATTCGTCTGGACATCGCAATCACACACACAAATAAACTTTGCCTTTTATAAGTATAGAAAATACCAGCAGTACGCGCACGGCGTTGCCCGTGGAATCAGGACTTTAACACAATGAAAAAGAAAAAAAAGAAAGAAACGCCCACAATGACACGAAAAAGTTTTGAAAACAAAATCAAAACAAAAGGTACACATTAGTGAATTTCCCGCTTATTTTTCTTCGTGATAATGCCATATCATTGTCATAATTTTACTTTGATATTACTTCGTTTTTTCATAACGAAATGTAATTAATTTTTTAAAAAAAACATGCTTTCACATCTTTATCATGCTTTGAGGTACGCCATCTTAACTTTCTTATTCCTCGAATTTAATTTCAAAATTAAAATGACACAACACATTTTATAGCCAGCCGCATGTTAGTTGGATTAATACATGCTGAAGAAAGAATGAAAACTTAGTAACTGCTATCATTCAGATCAGTGATGTGGGGTGGGTAAATACCCAGTGGGTAGGTAAATATTTTTTGGGTATATACCCGGGTATTTACCCAAGGCCTGGGTAAATACCCAAAAACTGGGTATTTTGCGTTGAGTTTAATTTTGTTACAAATCTATAACACAATGATTTTTATAAAAACCCCCAAAAAGTATTTACAAAAAAAAAAAAACACCCCAAAAATGTATTTGTGAATGGTGAATCAAAATTAAAGTTAAAATTTATAAATACCCAAAACTGGGTATTTTGCAAAAAAAGTATTTGAGAATGGTGTGATTCAAAATGCCCTTACACTGAATATTTTGCGAAAATAAAATGCAACTGTGAAGGGTTATTCAAATTAAAACATAAAATTTATAAATAGGATATTTTGCAAAAAATAAATAAATAAATTCATCTCCAAATGTTGATTCAAAATGAAACATAAAAATTATAAATATCCCAAAACTGAATATTTTTTTTAAAAAAAATATCTGCAAATGATGATTCAAAATGAAACAAAAAAAATAATTATAAACTGGGTATTTTGTAAAAAAAATTATTTGCGAATGACGATTCAAAATCAAACATATAGAATTTATATACATATAGAATTTTTATAGAATTATTAAAATTTTTAAATTAAGGCTTTGACTAAATTATATAAACAAAAACCAATTGCTCTCAGGATTCAGAATAAAGTATTTTAAAACTTAAACGGGATCGGGGGACAATTTAGTTTTTACGGTTTGAAACTATGATACGTATAATAGAATAATTATTTTTAAAGCCGTTTAAGTTATACTAGCTGCCTTCGGTGACCACCTAGCTCGCCGGGAATATAATTTCAACTGACTCTCTTATGCATAGTTTGATATTCACGATTCCCTAAACAAATTAATTTTAAACTTCAAATTACGATAGAGATTTAGCCCGCGTTCTTTATGTAGCCTTGAACTTGTTTTGTTCCTTGTCTATATGAAAGTCCCTAATGGAGTCAAGTAACTGTTTGTGTCAAGTTACATCTAATTGTACATAATCGAAGCGAATTTTAATTTAAAGAATTTATTTCAACATAGAAATACCACGGCACGTTTTACGTCCAGCAACATGTTAGTTATTGGCTTAAAACATGCTTATAAAATGAATTTAAACATAGCAACCATAATTGTTCAGTTTTACTGGATTATTTCTTTATATACTTACTATCTAGAGGACTTTCTTTACAGATTTCACAGAAAAATTGATCAAATAAAAATAAAATCCAATAGAATATTATATTAGCTTTCAACAATGGAAGAGAAAAACGCAATTAAATATTTGTTTGAACAATGAAAACGATTTGAAAAGATAAGTTTTTAAATTTCCAGATGGTGTAAAAATAATTTTTGTGCTGTAATATTTTCGGAAGTTATTAAGGAAAAACTCCAGAATTTCTCTTAATTTTTAATTAATTAAAATTTTAATTAAAATTTAAAAAAACGGCTACGAGGTGCACATTCTCACCCTCCAAAGTATGTTTGTGCCAAATTTCGTTGCTCTAGGCCTGGCGGCCTGTCCCGTAGAGCACCAAAACACACACACATTCTCCTTTATTATTAATAGAGATAGACAGTGCCAGTGAATCTTGTGATCCATAATATACTCACATTGCCATGCTGGAAGTCAACCATTCTTGTTTTGATTTAGTGAATAGTTAGCCATTTACTTCACGTGTATTAGTATTACTGTAAATTGTACGTTAAAAAGTTTTAAAAAAAGGAAAAAGTTACCTGCTTGGAGCTTTTAATGTTAAGAAGAATAAAAGTATCCAATGGAAGTATTGTAATGTTGAGTACAAACTTGCTAATGTAAGCAAAATGGAGAAACACATAAAAAAATGTTTCAAAAGCCTTGTTGGATTAAAAAAGCTTCTGAAAGGGATAAAATAGCTATTGAATTTTCTTTTAATCAGATTCCAACCATGTCATTTACATCAAATTTGGAGTTTTAAGAACATTTAAGTATTTATGCTCATGATCCAGATGAATCTGTCTAACTAGGAAACTGTGTGTGAGATTGTGTGTCTACTATACCGTCAAATAATACAACAGATTCAGCAACAAAAAATTCAAATTTCTTGTTGTAAAATCTTGTTACAAAAATAACTTACTTTGTTGAAAGTAATATGAGTGAATATTACTTTCAGAATAATTCACTTTTAAAAATTGTTAGAACTGAAACATCTGCTAACTTATCAGCAAAATCTGGTACTTTGACTAATTAATCCAAAAAGAATTACATATAAACAATTATATCTTTCATTTTAATTTCTATTATCAGCTCTTTACCATTTAAAACCAAACTCAGCATTTTCTTTTTTTTTTAAATTTAGTTCAGTTTTTAAAAAAAATGATATTTAAGCCACGTATTTTATGTAAGATCCATGAGTATTGCGTTTTTCTTTTTTCTGATTCATTTTTTTAGTTTTTATAGAATTTAAAAGGTTCATATGTTACTAGTTTTCATTTTTTACATTACCTTAAGCTCAATATATATTCTATACATATTTATATTATATAGAGGCATCATATTTCATAGCAGTGCCTGTGTTTTATATTAATAGAGTTAATTGAAAAATAAATACCCAGGTAAATACCCATTTTGGGTATTTACCCGGGTAAATACCCAGGGTATTTATCCTTAAAAATAAATACCTGGGTATTTTACATCACTGATTCAGACTATTGGATACTAGAAGTACGCTCTCGGCGTTGCCCGTGGAATCAGGACTGGGGAAAAATGACAACAATGACACGAAAAAGTTTTTAAAACAAAATCGGAACAAAAGATACACATTATTTGATTTTCCTGCTTATTTTTTTTAGCGCTACAGTACAGAGTACGTTAATCCAAAACAATATTACAAAATTGGAACGTGAAAATCATTATTATACAGCAAGCAAAATATAAAATTGAATCCGAAAATAATAATCGAAGTAACAGTTATAAATTGACTAAATTTTAATGAAAATATTATTTAAAAATTGCTTGAATTAATTAATCAAACATTAATAAAAATTCTTAGTAATTCTTAATTTTTGTTTAGCACATCTATTATTTATAATCGAAGTAATTCATTCAGGTGATGGTCATGACGTATCCTGTGCGTCCGCCAATCAAAATTGTTCAATTCAACCAGCTACGTTCCGAAGAAGTGCCGCGCGAGGAACTCGATCGAGAAAAATAACTCTCAACGGCCCAGAATTAATTTAAAAAAAAACGGGAAAAGATATTTTAACCGTTCATGTTTTAAATCCGACAGAACCGTTCTAGTTATAAACTGAAAAAAATTGAAAAGAATAGTGTTATTAAAAAGTCGAATGCAACAAATTTAAAAACAAAACTAACATTTAGATGCCAAAACTGACTATTTTTAAAAAAATTCTCAAAATTCAGTGAATTGCGATAGAAATTCAAAACTAACTTCATTAAAAGGGAAATCGCATGCTCTTTCCGATGGTGCATATATTTTTCTTCTAAACTTATTCGAAACTATTCTATTGAGAAATTAGTGTGAAAAATCAACCAAAACAACATAAAACATTAAATAAAAATTTTCTAGATTAAATTTTAAAATTTCGGCTTCGAGGTGCATTCAGTCACCATTACGACTACCTGTGTGCCAAATTTCTAGGTTGTAAGTGCGATAGATTCGTCTGGACATCGCACGCAGACACGCACACGCACAAACATTGCCTTTTATAAGTATAGATATTATCTAATAAAGAGTAAAATCTCAGAGATCTCGATTTACAGATTCCACAAAACTTTAATGAAATAAAATATGAAAGCAAAATGTCTTTGGCAGTTTACAACCTCAACAAACAAATAATGTATACCTCATCTTTCAACATTGAAAGAGAAACACGGATTTCCATTTCTTTAAACAATGAAAACGCTTTAAATTCCGTTGCAACAATGAAAAGTATTGCTGTAAATTATGTCAAAAAATATTTTTTTAATTTATTAAAATTAGAGAAAAAATTGCACGGAAATTTGATTGACGTTATTGAAAAGATAACTTTTTGCACCAGCAGATGGTGTAAAATTTTTTTTCTGTAATATTTTCGGAAGTTATTAAGGAAAAACGCCAAAATTTTACTTTATGTTTAATTAATTCAAAAAAATAAATATTTCAAAACAGGCCTGCATGGTGCACATTCCCACACTCCAAAGCATGTTTGTGCTAAATTTCGAAGCTCTAGGTCCAGCGGGTTGCCCTGTAGAGCGACACGCACACATACATTCTCCTTTATTATTATTGCATTTTTTAAAAATTAACAGTACTTTTCCGTTAGCCGGGCGCAAGCGAAAAATCGCCAAATAATGTAAATTCCGACAAATTTTGGCGAGATTTGCGCCCGGCGACTTGGCTTGCAATTGGCGACATTTGCGCCCGGCGACTTGGCTCGCGTTTGGTTCACAATTGGCGAAATTTGCGCCCGGCTAACGGAAAAGTACCTTGGAGATTATTGCATTTTTTTGTTTGTTGAAAATAAAAAGTTTTAACACATTATTGAAAATAAAAATCTACTTCAACAATCGCAATCTGTGGATTATTGTCGAGTTTCAGGTTTTTTCATTATTTCAACACAATGCCAATCGGAGAACGTCTTTTCCGTCATCTATAAAAGTGAGAAATATTTTAGTTCTGATAAATTTCATTGAAGAATCTTCAGAATATTTTAAAGCTCCTTCCATTTTAATCAAGATTCCCTTTTAATTTTAATTAATTTATCTTCTTACGGTCGCAGTAACAAATTTTCTTCGCTATTCTAAATAGCTCACAAGTTCGCACTTTCAACTGTGTCAACTTTATTCTTTTTTCAACTGTTTTCAACTTTCTGTGCTTTTCTTCATATTTTCGAACTGTAAAATATAGTTTTTCTCATGGAGCAACACAACATGAAAATTTTTAAATTTTATATCCCTTAAGAAATTTTCTAGTCCTTATACAGAATAAAAATATTCTCATTCAGAATTTTTTAAAAATCCCTTATTAATTAAATTAAAATTAAAATTCCCTAAAATTGAAATTTAATTAATTAAATTATTTAACTAAATAAATTAAAATTCCCTTATTGATTATTATTAAAATTAAAAAAATTCCCTTATACAGAAATACATAGATTTATAGAATAAATTATAATTTTGTGGAGGCTGGAGGCTTGTTCGCCGGTCAGATAGGAAAGTTATCCTATCGACGATCGGTCGATATTTAATTCATATATTTATTCATATATATTATTCATTAATTCACATATAATTTATCGGTCCCCGTGCCGAAATCGGCTAGAGCGCACGCTCTTTCTGGTCTTATCCCGTAACTGGTTGCACGGTCGGTTCTCGGGGTATGGGACAAAAATCCCACCATGGTCAAGGACTATGCACGTGGCACGATTTTGGTGGTGTTATTTTTGTTCTGGTACGGGGATTAGAGACTTGACTGGGACTATCGCTTTTGAAGACCCGTACCGAAATCGGCTAGAGCGCACGCTCTTTTCGGTCTTAGCCCGTAACTAGTCGCACGAATAGTTCTCGGGGTATGGGACAAAAATCCCTCTATGGTTAAGGACCTCGCACGTGGCACGATTGTAGTGGTGTTATTTTTGTTCAGGTACGGGGGTGAGTGAATCCGAGACTCGCATTATCGCTTGAGACGGTGGACTAACATTGTCGCTTGAGACGGTGGACTAACATTGCTGCTTGAGAGGGTGGACTAACATTGTCGTTCGAGATGGTGGATTCGCATTGTCCACGGTAATGGAGCATTATCGGCCGATGAACTCGCACGTTAGTTCGTATTGGAGGTTTGGAGGATTAATACGAACTTTCATAAAATTTAGTGGAAAATATTTCATTTAGGATTTCATACAATGTTTCATTTAGGATTTTTAAGCAATGCAAATTTAATTGAGAACAAATAAAAAAAATATAGGCATAGTTACATTTCTATGAAAATAACAAAACTTTAAAAATTAAAAAAATGGAAGAATTATAAAATCGTTCTTTTAAAATTTCAATCGAAAAGAGATTCCGATTACTTTTTAACCGCTTAAGGACCAAATCATTTTTATTTATCCGCCAAAAATTTCGTTTTTTTTTATTTGAAAAGAAAGCCCGTCTCGGGATAAAGGAAATTGCATACATTACGTAAAACGAATATACTCGGGTTATTACTTACAATACAATACAATAAATAAATTCAATCCTACAGAGGATTTGATTTGACTTTCCATGGACCAAGATCCTCGAATGGGATCCTACAGAGAAAATCCGCCATCAATTCCCAAACGTTACAAAGCTCGCCCTATCTTTTATTAATATTTGACAGATTTAACATTAAAATACAGGAACTGATCAGAAATAAAAACAAGTAATATAAAAAAATTTTAAAGTCAATTCCTATTTAGGTCTACAAAGAAAAATTTCATTTTAGAAAATTTTTCTCCCATATAAAACTAAAATTAATTAATTAAATTTTAATTAATGAATTAATATTTGAAAAAACTGTATTAACATCAATTGTCATCCACTACAAGTTTTAAAAAATGTATTCGAACTTGAGTGGATGAATAAAAAGTATTTTAATAACGATTCAATCTTGAAAATTCCCTTTGTCGCCAAAGTCGCTAAAATGGTCGCCAAATTTGTCGCCAAGGTCGGCAAATTTATCGCCAAGTCTTATCTAATTAATTAATTAATTAAATTTAATTAATGAAAACCGTATTAACATCAAGTGTCATCCACTACAAGTTTTTAAAAATGTATTTGAACTTGAGTGGATGAATAAAACTTACTTAATTCATTAAGTAGGTTTCAAAAGTAGGTAGGTAGGTCAAAATTTGCAACCATCTTGGATTTTATTCCCCCCTTTTTTAGTTTTTCTTAAATATCTCGGAATCTATTAAAGCTAGAAAATAAATAAAAGTATGCATTAGTTGGGAATCTTACTATCATTAATTTGTTGTATTTAATGTAATTTGAAAATAAAATAGTTTTCTAGATATTAAAAAAAATAACTTGGGGGGTAAAATCCAAGATGACAGCAAATTTTTAAATCCATTATCTCGGAAACTATTAAAGCTAAAACAAAAATGAAAGCACGTGTTTGTAGGGAATTTTCTTTAATTTGCTGAGAGTACTTGTAATTTGAAAATTGAATAGATTTCGAGATGTTTAACCCTCATAGCGGCAGAAACGGCTTTTCGCGTTTTTAAGGTTCAGTTCAAAAGCGCATAGTTCGTATTTATGTGTATATTTTCTTAAACAACCTTGGATAAAGTATTCTTAAGATTTCAAAGATATAATTAAATACAAAAAAGATCGGTTCATTCACTTTAAAATCCAAGTTCTCTAACCTGAAAGCTAAAAGATCAAAATAATTGGCCATTTGGAGGGTTAAGAGAAACTAAAAAAAAGGGATGAAATCCAAGATGGCGGGAACCTTTGAGATCCATTAACTGGGAAACTATTAAAGCTGGAAGAAAAATAAAGGTATGCATTTGTAGGGAATTTTATGTTCTTAACTTTGTTTAATCAATTGTAATTTGAAAACTAAACATTTTTCGAGATATTCAGGAAAAACTAAAAGGGGGGATGAAATCCAAGATGGCGCCACGAAATCACCCCCATCCCAGGTCCGGTGACATTTAGTATGTTCATAATAAGCCCCTCTGGAACATGTATACCAATTTTCAAAACTATATGAGTTAATGTTTTTCACCCCCATTTTGGACCTTCGTTGACTGGACTCGAACAGAATCTCGTTCCTTTTAGTAGTTAAATTAGATGATACTTCTTGAGATGAAAATCTATAGTATAATCACACTCGGATGTGGAAGAAGAACCGGGATGTGGCTACATGTCAAGGAGATTTAGATAGCTTACGAGATCGTAAATTTCTCTTTATCTGTCTACAAGTTAGCATCCACACTACTGCCTGCTTTTATGATGATTTAATATCAAATAGGAGTTATACCAGAATTAGTTTGTTTTTCCACTTCTGGAAATCTTTTCATTGAATTATGAAGTATTGGAAATTAGTCTACTGATAACTGCTTTCTGAGCTATTTCTGTAGCTTAAAATAATAATCTCATTAATTTAAGCAGACCAATCTAGGAAACATTTCGACAAGAGATTCCCAAACTTATCTTTAAACTATTTTAATAAAATTGTTATAATAAATTGTAGCCAAACAACTTTCCTATCTCAGGATATTAATATATAAAAAAGAGCATTTTTTGCGTATGCATGTACAGGGGAGGTGCTAGTGGGGGGCAAGCGAGGCAATTCCCCCCCCCCTTCGGCGAAAATGAAGACTTTCATCGGTAAAAATCTTTTCTGTTTCGGGAGATATGGAGAGATGGGTATCAAGGAATTTAATATTTTAAATCCTATCTTATTGTTATTATATAGTAAATGATAGCGTTAAATTATTTGTGTCCAAATTTGACGTCTGATTAACGTTTAAATCAACAGAATGACCGGCATCTGTTTCACTTGTCGTCCATTTGGCCTTAGCGCGCACCACATTTGACAGAATAACCGGCAAGGTGACAAGTGAATCAGATGTCTCATTTTGCCCACTGATGTTTTCGGTCGGTCGGCTAAGAGATCAACAAGACTAATGAAAATTTGTATGTTTTGTTACTTCCATTGACTGCTTTGAACACGTGTCGTTAGATTTATTAAGGAAAACTAAAGTATCTGTATTAAACAAGAGTGTGGCAATATATAGAGGTCACTCCTCTCAACGACCATTTTTGCTCGACGCGGAATTTTTTGGCCCACAGACCTAATGTTAAAATAACCTCTATTAACGGCCACTCAAACCGCTCTGATCTGTCGGGTTGGTCACCCATTCAACTTCAAATGCATTCCTTTCGTCTCTCCGACCACGGATATTTTATTAAGAGAAAATGGAGGAAAGAAAGGACAAAAAATTCATACACTCAAAATCAACACCGGAAATCAGATCGAAATTAATTATTCCTTTCACAATGTGAAGAGAAAAGTGAATTTCGGCCTCAGTCGTGGTCAGAACTTTCAGCCCAACTACTTTAGTAAAAACAGATGATATTATTTCCTTTCCTCAACAACTACCGACGAAACAATTAGGTATATACTTTTCCAATTAAAAAAATAATTGAAAAAGTGACCTCCGAAAGAGCTTTAAAGATCCTAGCAGAAAAAAAGTTTTTTCAAAAGAATACATATACATATATATAGAGAGAGAGAACACTCGCTGTGGTCGGCGCTTCGCGGCTCGCAACCACAACGTTTTTTCAGGATGGGTATGGAAGAACGAAAAATTCACATTTGAGTTCTAATAATTTGCACAACTTTGATTAAAAGTTTTCAGAACCATAAATGTAATATGATATCGCTCTAAATAAAGTTTCCATCCCCTACAGTAGATATTTTGCACTTTTTTGAAGAACCGTATATATTGAAGCTGTTCAAAAATACTGTTTTAAACTTGCACAATAAACATGGGGCATTCTGAGTGGTTATCTGTGCTTGCAAAGTGATCAGATGAATCGGCGAAATCGGTCCAATTATTGAGGCTGGAGACTCAGTCAAGGTTTTTCCCCATAGAGAATGTACAGCGAAGTAGAGTTTTTGCGATTTCTCTCGAAAACGAAGGATGGAGATGGGAGGCGACTATTGACGATGTATCTAGGGATCGTAGGCTTTCATATAAAATGAAAATTGGCGAAATCGGCTCGGTAGTTGTGGGAACTCTCTCAAGAGTTTCCCCATAGAGAATGTACTGTGAAGTCCCGATTTTTCTCGAAAATGGATGGCGATGGGGGATAGGCAATCTTTCATGACATACCTAGGAGTCGTAAGCTTTCATATGAAAAAAAAATGTCAAAATAGGTCCAGTGGTTGAGACTTGGGGTCTGGTCTTTTGGTACAGCAAATTATTTTAAATATATAGGGTACTACAACTGTTCGCCTCTAATTTTAATAGCCTGTAGCTGTGCTTGAAACTTGGAGAAATAAGTTGGCGATTGTAGAGGCTGAGGTACACTAGGAAAGTTTTAGCTTGCGATATATTTCGAATATGGAGGGCGGTGGGTGACAGAGGACCATTGATGATATATCTAGACGTCATAAACTTTCATATGAAGTCAAAATTGTTGAAATCGGTCCAGTGATTCAGGCTGGAGAACTATCTCATGGTTTTTCCCCCCAAAAAATGTGCGGTAGAGAAGTATTTTTTTCGGTTTCTCTCGAAAATGGAACGTGGTAGGGGCAGGCGACCATTGATGACATATCATAAGCTTCCAGGTGAAATAAAAATTATGGATATCGGTCCAGTGTTTAGAGCTGGGGAACTGGACCTCTGATTTTGCCAATAATTTTAAATATGTAGTTATGCATTTATAGGTTTTAAAATAAGTTAATAATTATTTTCACTTGTTTCGGCTATTATTTTATTTATTTATGAGATTTAGATAAAAATCTGTATTTTTTCCCCCAATAACGGTAACTTTATTTGCTACTAGATTTATGTTTTTAATTCTTCATTTTCTATTATTGCTTGTCGTTCCGTCAGACAATTCTTACTGCACCGACATTATACAAATAGCTAATTATACCAATTAATTAAACATTATAATTGAATTCGCTAATAGTAATTACCTTTAATTAAATATAAAATTAAATATTGTGCGTTATTTTGAGGTTAGCTGTATTAGAGAAATTTTGCTTGCCTCCCCGTTGGAAAATTTCTTTCGCCGTCTCTGTGTATGTATTGTTTAGTTCTCTATGCACGTCCAGTCCGTTTGACTTACCGAAATGAAATTTGGGAGATTGATATATTAACACAGAAAGGCGTTAGGGTATATAATATTTTTTAAAATTCAAATCAGATTTTTATCTATTTAATTTTAAGTGCTAAATTCAGACATTTTTTTTGCCTATTTTCTGCATTTATTCTCAATCGTCCAACCGGGATTTTTATATCAATATATATATTTTATAATTCTGAAATATTTTTTGTTTTATTATCTAATAGCTTATTTTTAAAAAATTATTATCTCTACCGACGGTACTTAAAAGTATCGCTTTAATCGCGTTCATTTCTCCGAAACATCCTCGCAGTATTCACAAGAACACGGATTTCCAATAACAAGAAGTGAATGGCAGCTGAAGGCAGTAATTAAATTTTTTAATTATTAATTAAATTAATTAATAATTAATTAATTAAGTAATTTTTATTAAATTAAGTAATTTTAGATAATTAAAAAAGTTTTTTCCTCATTCCCAGGGTTATTCTACATCAAAACTTGTCTAATGATTAAAAAACAAAATTAAAAAGTCGCTAGTAAGTCAGTGTGGTAGATAAAGGGTTAAAGCATAATATCTGCTTAAAATTCTGCCAGCCGAATATTTGGCAAAAGGACCGAATAGTTGCCGAACATCCCTATGAATATATATTAGCAAATGTGTGTAGGTATATAGTTGCCATACAAATCTGAACATAAAATAAATAAATGGTATATTTTTTAAATTTGTATTATAAGATGGCATTTTCTACAAACAGTTTACGTTCTGCCAGTTTTATTTTAGACAAAATATCTATTGATATTTTGGTTGCAGAAGATCAAGGTCACAGTTCTGACAGTCGCCACAGTAGAGATGATAGGTATACATTTCTTCCCAAGATACATACGTTTTAATTTTTATGTGTGTACATTGCTTATCTTTATGCGAATTATTAATGTATTATGTATGTGAATAACTCTCTTTTTTAAATTTTATTTGCTCTTATTTGCTTTAAACTTTAATATTTCTTTCGAATTCATTATTTAGTTTCATTTTTTTTGTTGATCTTTATATGTGAATAAAAATATTTTGTTCTAGAAGAGTACGAGTAATGAGAATTTTAGGTCTTGGTAAATTAATCAGATTTGACAACAAAAAGAAGTCATTTATACTTCAGATCTGATCATGATATTTGTTTTCATGTCTAAACTAGCAGTACACCCACGGCGTTGCCCGTGGTATAATGACCTCAACAAAATAAAAAGAAAGCCCAGAATGACCTACACAAACACTTCTTTTTATAAGTTTAGATTTATCACTGTCATGATTTTACTTTGATATTACTTCGTTTTTTTCGTGACGAAATGAACTTAAATTTTTACAAAATCATACTTTCACATATTCATTATAATCATGCTTTCAGGTACAGTACGCATAATGTTTATGTTTAATCAAAAATAAAATATATATCTGTAAAATTTGGTTTATTTCAGTATTGGCATTTCATAATTTCACGATTTGAATACCTGGATAAAATAATTGCACGTTTCAAATGTAAAAAATCTTTATTGCGCAGTGATTCCCTAATTATACTCTCCCTATATCCCTCTCTATTAGGTTCCCCGCTTCAATAATATCACCCAGGTCTGAACGTTCCCCCATAGCTTGATTTACGACAAAATCACTGCATCCAGCGAAATGATTTCAAATTATTCCGAGCAAAACGTAAACAAGGAATAAATCACGACTAGTTTTTCCCCGCCAGATGGCGTAGCCAGGGCGAAAATGTCCTTTTCGGCGGAGTTCTTCACAGCCGTGATTCGAGAAAAATTCTCTGATCCCAACAAAAATTCAAAAAGATAACGTTATTAAAATATCGGATGCGGGCACTTTAATTTAAAAGATGAATATTTCTTGGCAAAACTGACTATTATTTAAAAAATTCTCAAAATTCATTAAATTAAGTTAGACGTACAAAAGAAACTTCATTAGAACGGAAATCGTTTGCTCTTTCTGATGGTTTATCTATTTTTTGTATTATTATCTGAAATCATTCTATAGAGAAATTAGTGCTAAAAATCACCCGAAACAACACAAAATATTGAATAAAAAATTTTCTAGATAAAATTTTAAAATTCGGGTTTCGAGGTGCATTGAGTCACCATTACGACTACCTGTGTACCAAATTTCATGGTTGTAAGTGCGATAGATTCGTCTGGACATCGCACGCATGCGCAGACACTTCCTTTTATAAGTTTAGATTGCCTGCTTTGTTCAAGTTTATCTTATTTATTTTGTGTTCAAATAACTTTCGGGAAACTTCCAGATATTTCATTTTTTTTATATTTTTGGTTTCTGTTTTGATTGATTATTCTAATGTTTCAGATTCGTTTCCATGGTGGATGAAGTTTCAAAAGAAAGTCTAGAATCGGAAGAAAGGGGGCAAGATGCCCATGACAACCAAGAGACTGATAATTTCAAGAGACGTTTACCTGCTTACATAACATCGGTGTGGAAAGGTGCAGTTGTTAAGCAACCAAGAAAGCCCGAGAATCTCAGATTATACTCCAAGGAAATGAGAGAATTCAAGAATTCTGGAGATTTGGGTGTTTAATAAAATTATGACTATGTCCGCATGTTGTCCCTCTTCTGCAACCAAATTTGACAAAGAATGCTTTGCACAATGGGAATACGCATTTTTTCAAAACTTCAATTTACAAATTAAAATTTTTTTAATTCCCCTAATTAATTAATTAAAATTTCAATTTACAAATTCAAATTACAATTTCAAATTAAGAAGGATTTTGGCATTTTCTCCCAATAAATTCTAAAGACATTACGATACAAAAAGAATTTAAAAAACATTTAAGGTAAATTACACTTTTTTCAATATTTAAAATTGCCAGATAATGAAAGAACACCCAGACCATTCTTTCACTTTTTATGAATATTAAGCAACTCACAGAAATTGTTTATTCACTATTGTATAAATGCCACTATTGTATAAATACCACTATTGCATAAATGCAACTATTGTATAAATGCAATAAAATGTAAAATAAAAAATATCCAGCAAATATTATTAATTTGAATCATTTCACTTTTAAGCTAACCTTGACATTACTGATAAAAACTTCTTTGCATAGACGGGGGAGGGGTACGCGAAATCAAAAAGAATAATCAAGGGGTAAGCGAGGGAAAAAAGATTGGGAACCTTTAATCTAAAATATATTTCTTCTGGGATAACTTTCGTCATGCAAAGCAGACCTTAACTGACCTTTTTTTAAAAAAATCTCTAACGATACATCATCGCCAACTATATCAGTAGGAATAGTTACCGGTTTGTTTGACTCCCACCTTCTAAAGGTTATCATCAATAGTAGAACGTACAATGACAATGAAGTAGTGTTCCTTAAATATCGATTCTATCGAAGCCTAGTCGATAGTTTCGGGTTTTCGGAACTATCGACTGAAACAATCGCTAGTATCGACTTTCTCAAAACTATCGATAGTTTTCTCCCGGGCAGTACTATCGATAGGCGCATTTTCAGTCGATAGTTTCAAAACTATCGACTGGAACTATCGATAGTTTCAAAACTATCGACTGGAACTATCGATAGTTTATCGATAGATAGATCTAAACTATCGACTGGAAGAACACCTATCGAAAGTATCGCCGGGGAGAAAACTATCGATAGTTGAACTATCGATGTTTAAGGAGCACTACAATGAACATAGAAGCAGATGGTTTACAATTACAATCTGTCTACTTTTATCCTAACTGTGGATCATTTGTTTTACTTTAACTGTTGGTGTTTGTTATTCCAAGATTAACTAGGTTTCAGTTTTAAAATAGTGTTTTCTTACAACAATACAAGTACTTTTTACACTATTTAAGCAGCGATATTTTTAAAATTTCTTCAGTCTTAAAATGTTGAGTTCTAGACTTTTTTTGGTCGTGATATAGAGTCATAAAAAATTTCTCATATGGGTATATTCAAACATCCCGTCAAGCAAGGTGAATATTTTTCAGTATTCAAAGAGCTTTCTATAAATGTAATTGGAAATTTCGAGAAACACGTGGGCGGTATCATAATAAAAATATAACTGTTTTTATTACAATTATTAACAAGACGCCTTCGGCGACCATCTTGTTCACCGGGAATATTTCATTTGAATCTTGAACCATTTTATATTCATGGTTCTCTTAACAACGGAATTTTAGTGGTCTTGTACCTGTAATGTCATTATTTATACAAATGTCCCTAATGGGGTCAAATAACTGATTTGCTTTGCGGATTTGAGAGATGTTTGAATATACCATATGAGAAATTTTTTATCACTCTATATCACGACTAAAAAAAGTCTCGAACCCAACATTTTAAGACGGGAGAAATTTTAAAAATATCGCTGCTTAAATAGTGTAAAAAGTACTTGTATTGTTGTAAAAAAGCACTATTTTAAAATTGAAATCTAATTAATCTTGGGATAACAAACGCCAACAGTTAAAGTAAAACAAATGATCCACAGCTAGGATAAATGCTGATTATCATAATTGCACGTTGTTGGCGCCATCTGCAATTTCTTATTCCTGTTGCAAAACATGCATTTGATTAACCATTCATCTTACTGGATATATTTCATAATTTACGTTCTTTAATTTGATATTCATTGATTCCTTAAGAAAGTAATTGATATCATTGAAAAGATTAGTTTTTGAATTTTCAGATGTTGAAACAAATAATTTTTGCGCGGTAATATTTTTGGAAGATATTAAGGAAAAACAAAAATCCAAAATTTCGCTTCAGATTCAATAAATTAAAATCCTAATTCAAATTTTTAAAAAACAGCTCCGAGGTGCACATTGTGGGCGGGTAATATGTTTATAATATGCAATGTTTTTAATAATAATAGATTATCCCGACTAATTATAATCTTAAATCACGGGTCCGGGTCAGATCACTGCTTGCGGAAGGGTTAGAGGTTCAGTTTTTTATAAAGCAGGAAAGCTGCAGGCTCGTGACGCTGCTTGCTAAGGGGAAGAGGTCTACTTTATATGAGAGCAGAAGAACTGTAGGTACGTGAGCCTGTGACCTGGGCTTGTGACGAAGGGGGTCAGATGCTGGATTCTGGGCATGACATAGAGTGCAAAAATGTATATATGTATATATATATCGACCCTTTTATATATATGTGTATATTGACCCCCCATACATATATATATATATATATATATATATATATAGAAGATTTGTGCCCGAGTAAGGTGGGCGTTCAGCTTTCCAAAAATATCTCGGATCTTATTGTCACAGATTTGTTATCGAAAGTTGTAGTAGAAAATCTCGTGTACATTGGCACAGTGCTTAAGAAATGAAAAAAGCACGTAAAACCGAACTAAATCAATTGACTTTCGTTTTGTTAATAACCTTCCTTTTAATATTTAATTTCATTTCGTCCGAGTAAAAATAATGTTAAATTGACTAACACAAAAAAAACCCGCATTACTATAGACAAAATAAAAAAAATCTTTAAGTATAACCAAAATCCAATAGAATTCCAAACACAATAAAAAGTGTCAGCTGATGAAAACAAAAGTCTTAAATTTGAATAAAAACGGCTCCGAGTTGCACATTGTGGGCCAGATTGATAATAATAAATTATCCCGTGTAATTATAATCTTCAATCATTTGCCGGGGTCAGATCGATTTTCAATCATTTGTCGGGTGAAGGTGTCGCTTGCTTACGCAGGGGTTAGAGGTTCAGCTTGATATGGAGTAGGAAGCGCTGCCGCTTAAGTCCGACTGGGTTTACAGCGTTTATTAAGGCCTATCAACGCTTGCTGCCACAAGGGTTGGAGATTCAGCTTTATATGGAGTAGGACAACTGCTGGCACGTGTCGCCGTGGTCCGACCTGGGATTATCACGAAGGGGTCAGATGCTGTATTTTATACAGAATGGAAGTATATGTATATATATAGGCCCTTATATATATATATGTATATACTGACCCCATACATATATATGTATGTATATAGATGTATATGGAAATGTATGTATATTATTTATTATATACATGGACCCCTATCTATATGAATTTGTGTGTATATACTGACTATATACATAATCTTAATCGTGAGTCGAGGTCGGATCACTGGTGAGCGCTTGCTGGCGCAGGGGTTAGGGGTTCAACTTTATATAGAGTGAGAAGACTGCTAGCTCTCGTGAGCCGCGGTCCAACTCGGGCTTCTGGTCGGAAGCCTATCAAGCTTCTGATGCAGGTTTTCCGCTTTATATGAGAACAGAAGAACTGTAAGCGCATGACGCCAAGGTCTGACTTGGGCCTATGACGAAAGGGGTCAGATGAGGGCTTTTTATAGAGCGTAAATGTATATATATATATCAACCCTTATATATATAGATATATTGACCCCCATATATATATATATGTATAAATTAAAAATATTATATTATAAACAGATATATATGGACGAGTTTTCTGCTTTGTTTGTTTACATTTAGCAGAAAGCAGATAACTGCAGAAACCAGATAATGTAAGTAAACAAAAAGAAATGTATCACACCGAATCCAATAAAATTCCAAATATAATTATAATTGTCCACTAATGAAGACAAAAAATACTATTAAAAACTAAGATCCTAAAAATTGCAATAGCCCTAAATATTAAATAGTATCTAATTGAAATAATGTTACCTTATCTATAGTCAAAAATAAAAAACAAGATTCAAAAATTCCCTAGCATACTTTAGAGGGTGGGAATGTGCACTTCGTTTTTTTTTTTTTAAAATTTTAATCAAATTTCAATTGATTGAAAATTTACACTTATTTAAGGATTTCACGCAGAAAATTAACAGAACAGGTGTTAATTGCATAATTTATTTTGCTGTCTGAGTTTGTCCTTTTGAAATGCTTGGTTTTTGTTATGCGCGTTAGATGAATGTGAAACTCCAAACAGGTTAGGGCATAGTATGGTGCTTCAGCCGCTCTTCTCAAGAACTTAACTGACGAGTTTATGTTCGTATTAATAGATGGGCTATTGTGCCATAACTCCAGTTTTCTGCTTGTCTTACTCTTTTGTTGGTAAAGATGTTGGCGTTCTTTTGGCGGCAGGATAAAACCGGAGACCTTTGGGTGCTGAGCCGAACATCTTAACCACTAGACAAAAGGAATTCCCAATGTCCGGAGTGGATATTGGCTAATATACATCAGAGTAAGATGGCGTAGCACGATACGCCACATTCTTTTCAGCAGGAACAATTAGAAGGGTGCCCAGAAAAGCTAATTATAATGGTACAGTAGCTAGACATCATCATCCCTCAATCATTCCTTATTTCATTTTGACAAATGGAAACAGCGGTCAGATGTCAGGGAAAGAGAATACTAATTTCCGGGCCAGAATTTTATCACAGTCACCCCCTTCGCAGCCTCCTCGTCCAATTCAAGATTAAATCCGCTATCCCCGAAGTCTACTGACCGACTACCCGAAGTCTACTGACCGACTACCCGAAGTCTACTGACCCATTAAATTTAATCCCAAAGGTGCATTTAGGCACCTTTGGGATTAAATTTAACTATTGAAATCCATTCATATATATAGCAATTTTTTGATATGAGAATCGCTACTAATTCACACATATGGATAAGTTGCGCATCAATAATATAAACTTATAAATTCTTAATTATGTTAAACTTAATTTTTTCCACCCTTTTATTCTACCTCCATTGGGAAATATATATTAAAAAAGAAATATAGTTAAAACTATATCTTATAAAGAAGTTTATAAGATATAGTTTTAAAGGAAGTTTATTATTTTTAAAGGAAGTTTTTTCGTTGCGAGTGAGCAGAAAACGGTATGGTACTTGTTATGTTCGAGTACTTGATAATAACTTCGATACGCATAACTTCATTCCAAACATGTGTAGAAGCTGTCGTTTCTGTCTTAAGTCATTTCCTTAAAGACATTTGAGTTGTAGATGTTGTCTCGCTGCAAATGAGAACGAGCGACATCGGTTCTATTTGTATTTTATCTATACTTATAAAAGGCAATGTTTTCGTGTGTGCGCGCGATGTCCAGACGAATCTACACTTACAGCCATGAAATTTGGCACACAGGTAGTCGTAATGGTGACTCAATACACCACGAAGACGAAATTTTAAAATTTAATCTAGAAAATTTTTTATTTAATGTTTTGTGTTGTTTTGGGTGATTTTTCGCACTAATTTCTCAATAGCATGGTTTCGGATAACTGTACGAAAACAATAGATACACCATCGAAAAAAAGCAAACTGTTTCCGTTCTAATGAAGTTTATTTTGTATGTCTAACGTAATTTACTGAATTTTAAAATTTTTTTGAAAAATAACCACTTTTATGTCAATTTTTCAATCGGTTAACTATTTTTTTCAGCTTATAACTGGAATGTTTCTGTCGGAATTAAAATAAGAAGAGTTAAAATAACTTTTCCCGTTTTTTTTTAAATTAATTTTTCTCTGATAAGTTAACTCAGTTTTTTTTGCTAGCGACCTTTCCCAACGAGACATTCTCCGGAGATTCCCCGACTTCACTGTTGCAGTTTCATTGGCTGGTTACGTGACCTTCCTCGCGGCAGGTGACGTCATTACTTTCGCGTTCTGCAAGGAGATGATTTATTTACTCGATGATTTCGATTATTATTTTTAAGCGTGTCTTAACTTATTTCTTTGCCTTTCATACATTATTTGGGTGTAATAAATATCACATTGTAATTTTTTAGCATTGTTTTTGATTAACGGTACTCGGTCGAGAGGAAAAAGAAGCGGACAAACTCAATAATATATATATATATATATATATTTCTGTTTTGATTTCGTTTTTAAAACTTTCATTTATGTAATTGTATGTGGGCTTCTTATTTTTATTATTATTTTGTTGAAGTCCTGATTCCACGGGCAACGCCGTACGCGTACTGCTAGAAATTTTTTTATTTATTGTTTTGGGTCATTTTTGGCACGTTTACGGCTGTAGTATCTTTTCTAATGATCGCTGAAAAACAATCAATGTACCATCGGATAGAACAAACAATTTTTAATTTAATGAAGTTTTTTTTGAGCTTCAAACATAATTTTGTGAATTTTGAGAAATTTTTAAAAAATTGTCAGTTTTGCAATCGAAATTTTATTTTTGTTTTTAAATTTGCAGCATCCGACTTTCTAATAACACTATTATTATCAATTTTTTTCAGCTTATAACTGAAATACTGTCGGATTTAAAGCAAGAACGGTTAAAATAGCTTTTTCCGTTATTTTTAAATTGATTTTTTCCTGGTCAGTTGAAAGATATTTTTCTCTAGCGAGATTACTCCCGCGGAAGTTTCTGCGGTGCCTTCCCAACATGCATTGTTGCAATTTCATTGGCTGACGGTGCAGAGCGCAGGATACGTCATAACCTTCAACTGAATGACTTCGACAATTATTTTCGGCAGTGTCTTAACGTGTTTATGTCTCGCATATTTTACTTGCTGATAATAATCATTTTCACGTTGCAACTTTTTAATATTGTTTCGGATTAAGGTACTCTATATTGTTTTTCTAGTGTTGAAATGTCATTATCACGAAGAAAAATAAGCGGGAAAATCAATAATGTGTATCTTTTGTTTTGTTTTCAGAACTTTTTCATGTCATTGTGGGCGTTTTTTTTCCCCCTACTTTGTTGAAGTCCTGATTCCACGGGCAACGCCGTGCGCGTACTGCTAGTGGTAAATCAACGTGAAAACTCACGCGCCTTATTCCGTATTCGTGTGTGGTTTTGAGATGAGTCTGAGCTAATCGACTCGTGAAAAAAAGTTTTGTTTTAGAGCATTAAAAATAACGTCCACGGGTTATGAAAAGCAGTTTATAGCTATCAGTTAAAATTCCGTAAACGAGAAAATTAAAATTCAACAATGCATTAAATAATAAAATTCAGAACTCATTGCAGAGTAATTTCTTTTTTTTTTGTTATCCTGAGGATATGTCATTATTTGCATTATATATATGTCATTATTTATACTGTTGCCTGCACTTCCTGTTCTTCTTTTTCTTTTCGAATAATAGATGGCACCACAGCTTAGTTGGTTACATTACAGTTGCTAATTTAAGGCGGGATTATCCTTATTCTTTGTCTGTCAATAGAATTTGGACATTTTAATTCTTTACAAGAGTGGAGTAAGTTTGAATTTTTCTTCTTTACTGATATTTTTATGAAGGTATTTTTGCCGGAAGGCTAATAAATTTTAAATCAATCTTGTTAGCGGTATTATGTTTGTTTTTTCTTTTTGAAAATTCTTTTGTTGTTTACTTATCTCGCTTGTCTTGTGGTTTGGGAAATTTAGGGCGATGAAGAGGCTTTGGTTAGACTTAGGTCAAGCCTCTTACAGAAAAATTTCCCAATTTATTTGAATCCATTTAGAAAGTAGTCTATAGCCCTTGAGTGAACTAGAATGGATTCCTTGTCTGTTTAATTCTATTCTATCAGAGTTTATTTCGTGGTTTTTACTTTCTTTGAATTATCAATATTTGCAACTCATAGGAACAGTTTGAAGAAAGGGGACAGAGATGGATTCGGTATACAACGTTTCGACTTGGATATGTGATTGATTTTGTGCAAGTAATAGAGATATTATGATGAAAGAAAGCATTGAAACAGCTTCTGCATGTGATGCATTATGATGAAAGGAAGCACTGAAACAGCTTCTGCATGTGATGCATTATGTTGAAAGGAAGCATTAAAACAGCTTCTGCATGTGATGCATTATGATTTGTGTCTGACGAAGAATCACCAGCTAAATATGAGGGCAGATCCAGAAAAAAGTTTACAAGAGTAATAAAAAACTTATTTATTAAAAAATAGACAGAAAGTGCAAAAGTGAATTGAGAGGCATACTTGCCAATCACTTTTCCACATAAATCACCAAATCGATTTAGGCATTTATTTGAACGCAGGTCCAACTTGTTTAACCCGTTTTGGGTAGAAATCACGTTCCGGTCCATTGAGTCAGTTCTCGGCATATTTCAGAAAGTTAATGTCGCCCAAATATAGGGCTAAAATTTTAATATTTTGTTAGGTTTAAGATAGGCGTAGATTGCAACTTTTTTTGCATAATATTGTATTGTCTCCGGAAACCCACCACTGTGCTAAATTTCAAAGCTATAGCTCGATTGGAAGTGGGTAGAAATCGATCTCAAGATTTGAGGACACGACAGTCAAGTTGAATAAAAGCTTATAAAAAAAGACCCAGGCTTGGCCGCGCGAGGACCACGGCCGAAAAAGCATTCCGGTAAGCGATTGAAGACGAATTTGAGATAAGAAAATCTTATCTCCATTTGAAGGGACGACATTCTGTCTATACTTCATAAGATTGTACCCAAAGAGCATAGGAACCTATTTAAAAGAAATTAGACATAAATAGTCACTGCTGCGCATCGAGTTTCCACGTCAAACCAAGTAATGAGCGAGAGTCACCTTTCGAGTTGCGGCATCGAATTATGTGGTAAGTCAGTCACCTCTCGAGTGCAAATTATACGAAACTTGGAGGCTTTGTTCTGCCTAGTCGACTGGGCGGTTCAATCCCCAAGCAGCTGTCGCTTAGCTTTGCTTCCTATTTGGTGGCGGTTCTTATCCCAATTGGTCTAGCTGGTATCTAGGCAAGTCCATAAGCCAAGGGGAAGTATGGCATCTTCTGTTGGTCAAAGTGTCCTTGGGGCACCTAGATAGCTTTCGATGTAGAAATCAGGCATAGCTGCAATATTTGGGAGCAAGTTGCTTTCCCTGGGGAATTTCAGTGAAAACTGGTCCATATTTGAGTTTTGCTTAGAACAGGGGTTCCCGAACCTTCTTTCCCCTCGCATACCCCTTGATTATTCTTTTTGTTTTGGCATACCCCCTGCTATCATATCCAACTCTCCCCCCCCCTCCACAACCATCCGTCTAGGCAAAGAAGTTTTTATCAATAATGTTAAAGTTAGCTTAAAAGTGAAATGACTCGAATTAATAAAATTTGCAGAACTTATTTTTTATTTTACATCCCACATTTTTACAATAGTATTAGTTCAATGCCAAAGTGAATGAAACCAGTATTGTAATTGTTTCGTTTTAACTTATAAGGATAGCTAAAAATTACTCTTCGTAATAATCAACTATTCAAGTGGTGTAGTTATTAAATAGCAAGTTAAGTGATACAAATACTTAGTGAAACAAAATTCTCTTTTTTTAATCCCTCACGTTTTCCGAGGCCACGGTGGTCTAGTGGCAAGGTCTCGGCTTTGGGGCCGGAGGGTTCCAGGTTCGACACCCGATTCCACCGAATATCCGCCACGTATGCTGCCTGTTGCACGCTTAATCATACGTAGTGGCCAAACGTCCTCCCGTTGGTGTGGTGTGGAAGTTTGGAGAGGGGGTTCCAGCTCAGGCGTCATCCGACTGTGGTTCTAAATTACGAGGTCCGTCCCAAAATAGCCCTCGGGACGCTTCAAAACGGGACATTAATATAACTAAACTAACCCTTATATTTTCTTGTTTCTGCCATTAACTACTTTGATTTCGCAGCCCCCAGGGGTATGCATACCACAGGTTGGAAACCTCTGGCTTAGATGAAAACCTTCAGCAGCCAGTCAGACCAACTACCAGTTGTCAAATAGTGCTGGCTAAGAGCATCAGTTGTCAAATAGTGCTGGCTAAGAGCACAGACAGGATAGATGACCATCTAACTCAGCCATGCCTTCCTTTAGCCCACTGGGGCAGTCTCTATGTAAGCAGTTTTTGAAAAAAAGTACAAAAATCTAAATACTCTAATACAAAGTTTGCGAGGATAGTTGAATCATTCAGTCAACTGCAATACAAACTGGACCACACTGAAAATCTGCAAGCAAATTTGAAAACATGAAACTAAAAAAAAAAAAAGAATCCTAGGAATAATGTTCTAAAATTTAAGCAATATTCAATTTTAATTTGAGTAAGTTCGAGCACACGGCTCTTATAAACTAAATGAAAGCACTAAATTAAATTGCCTTGAAAATAATGCTAAAAAACCCCCCAAAGTGTAAGGGACTTCTAGGCATTTGCCTTTTTGATAATCTGGGTCTGAAGATCCTAACAAATGGGAGGAGGCACCTTCAAAAATGGAATGACTTTTCAAAATATGTTTTACATACAAATGAATATTTACATGCTGCATTTATGATATATAAAAATGCATAGCTTTTTAGGCTGATATGTATACAGAAGTTTTTAATTTATCTACAGTACATAGTTCTAATTTGCTACTGTTTTTATAAAAATATTCAATGAAAATAAATTAATTCTAATCACCTGGTATATACAATGCTTTAAAGTATTCCTCTTCAAAACTCTGTACAGAACTGACTAAAGAATGCAAAATCTTACAAGTATGGATTTTGGAACATGGGGAAACAAGACGAAAAAAGTTCCAAAAATGAATACTACGAGAAGATAGGAAAGCAGCCCCTGGTTTAAACATAATTCAATCTCTGCCATTAATAATTAAATCACAATCATGATGCATGTTTAATTACAAATTCTAAGTAGAATAGATATTAAAAACTGTCAAACATCAGAATGTTAATGCACATAAAGTAAAGAGATCAAAGTAAAAAAAATATATATAAACAGTTTTCACCAGTGTTTTCTCCAACTCTTTTTGTCATTAATTATTAGTTATTTCCTCTACAATGCTCTCAATTGAGATATATTAATTCTAATCAACCTGTGTTTATATGTTATAATACCAGGCACTGCTTTTACTTGAAAGGTGTGAAGCTTGTAAATATTTATCTGTAACGAGCATGACATCCCATGTCTATTCAACAGATTCGGTTGCCATAATGGCATCAGGCACAGGGCAGCGTTCTGCCATGAGCATGGCAACTCCAATATTTGAATTCCATATAAAATACTGTAAAATGCCACATTTTTATTTAAAACGACTTGTTTTATGTTTGCAAAGGTAGAATTTTCTAATTGACTTTGCACTCACTTTTAAACTTGCCAGTTTTGAAATTTTGTACACTTATCTATTTTCAATGACAATACATTATTTTAATATTGTCAGAATTTAATTATCAGTAAATTGATAAACTGAATTAAACTGATTCCGTATCAGTGGCGCCACCTGGCAGGTAATCTGAGAAAAAGGTCGATTTAAAGATTCTGTAATAATGAATTATAAATTAATGATTAAAAAGTAGATAATTAATTAAAATAAAAAATTACTACTGTTTAGAATAGTAATAAAAGTGTGTTTTACAATTTTTTAAAAAGAACAAAACCAAAGGAAATCTTGGATACCAACAGACAGAAAGAAACTGCAAAGTGTTTTTATTCATAACACATGAACAGAAATAAAACATCCATAATAATTTAAGCGTCATACATATACATAGCTTAGACAAGAAGAAAGTTGCATTCTCCTTGTGCATGGCTGTGCACAATTACATTTATCGTAAATGACTCCACTAACTGAAAATACAGGCTGTGATCCGATTATTACATCGCTTCAAGAAGAATACACATAAATTAAAATAAATATCAAAAATACAAATGATATTCACAAACTCAAGACAAAATAAATAATTACACATTCGGAAGAAGTAAACAGCCGAACAGTAAAGTCTATAAAAAGATTATACTCAACAAAGTCGATTTGAGTATTTGATTTTTTTGGTCGCGACATGAAAAGGGGGCAGAGCGGCCCTCTCAAATGGCAGTGATGGAGTAAGCTAAAACAATGACGCATTTCCCCCAAGGTACATAAAATGGAGCACTAGGAAATGAACAATGGCAGTGTCTGATGCAAGACTAATGACAATGTATTGATTACACGTATAAACTCCTAAGAGATTGATTTGTAAAACAAAATAAAACCATACAATTAATCCTTCCCATACAATTTTGAATTAAAGACATTATATTTCCGAAACGAGCAATGAATGCTTAATCGAAGGAATTCCACTCGATTCCGAGAATCTAGCACCTTGTCGTGATTAAACTCAATTAAATTTTGATCGTAGTTTTGCTCAAAAGAAAAGATGCACCCCGAGTACGTGGATGAGAAGTCACCGGAAAAGTAAGCCGGCTCTTGCCTCTACTGGAGGCATATTAATGGTGTGGGGTTGAGTTACCTCCACTGCGATGACAGCACATACCTCCTGCAAGAGGGTTTAGGCCTTGGCCAGTGGTGGCTATTAGGACTCCACTCTCAATTTTCATGTTAAAACCGCGACAACTACTATTCACTAGAAAAATCATTAAACTTATAAAAGTTTTGAAATTTTGTTAGTCCAAGTTCAGAAATGCCTATTTACCTTAAAACATGGCATGTATATACCGAGAGAAGGATTTATTGCAATAAAAAAAGCATAATAGATATGTTTACTATTAATAAAGGAAATAAAAAATAAGAGTTACAAGAAATGTAGAGGCAACATATAGGGGGACCAAACGGATAACTAGATCATGGGAGGGAGGAGGTAAAGTATCAACACATATTCCCAGAGAAGAAAATGGTTACTAGCAAAAACTGAATCTCTCTTAAATACTTCTATAGAATTAAACCACGACAGCTAAACAAAATTTAATCCTTTATACTGCCTTAGCACAAGTAACAAAAGTGAAAAACAATGAAGGTATGAATGGAAGCTATTATTTGATTCTCTTGATCAAGAAGGAATAAAAATCCTAGAAGTCTGGTTGTGAAACAACAATAGATTATCTTTCGATTGTGCAAAAAAAAGGTATACATGCATTAAATAATTTTTTATGACATTTACACAATTATTTTTTATATGAATATTATTTTAATTTCACTGAAATTCTGAATCAAAGGAGAAAATATTTGAAACTAGTAATACTCATACTTCTAAAGGTGAACAAAATAAGAAAATACCATCTGAATTTTTAATGACAGACAGAAAATAAAGAAGAAAAAGTCCACCAAGTAAATCAGAAATGCAAATAAAGCTCGACAGATAAGCACAGAAATTCTGGACAAATTTACGAAAAATCCAATATAAACTATTCCAATACAAATATAGACTACTGAAATGAATGCCTATTTTAATCGATTTATGTGATAGCCAAATTAAATTAGTTTCAAATAACTCACAGAGGCATTTGTATAATAATACATTAAAGAAAATGCATAACTTTGCATAGGAGAAAATATTTGCTTTCAACTTCATTGCCACTACTTTTCTTGTAATCTTTAATCATTAAAAAAAAAAAGAAATTTAACTTATTAAAAAAAGAAATTTAACTTATTAAAAAAAGAAATTTAAATTATTTAAAAAAGAAATTTAAATTA